>ML274901.1:91305-165157 GCA_005239495.1 Nicotiana undulata | reverse complement strand
CAAATTAATCATTTTTCGCAAGGTTTTATAATTGACATGACCCAAACGTACATGCCATAATTCATTTGACTCAAATAAGTAAGACGAAGCTGAAATTTTATTATTACTTTCAACAACCATTACATTCAGCTTGAAAAGTCCCTCAGTGAGGTAAGCTTTTTCTACAAACCACTCGTTCTTACTTATTACAACCTTATCGGATGCAAATACACATTTAAAATCATTCTTAACAAGAAGTCCAGCAGAGACTAAATTCTTCCTAATGAACATGAAGGACGTTGTTCAGAGTCACCACTTTGCCGGAAGTCATTTTGAGAAATATCTTCCCACATCCTTCAATTTTGGCCTTTGCAGCCTTTCCCATAGAAAGCATCTCATGGGGTCCAACAGGAGCATAAGTAGCAAAAGTTTCTCTAACAGCACAAACACGGAGAGTGGCTCCAAAATCAATCCACCACTCTTTAGGATTGCCCACCAAGTTACATTCGGAAATCATGGCACACAAGTCATCAACATCATCATGCTTTTCAACCATGTTTGCTTGACCCTTCTTCTTGTCTTTCTTCGGAGCACGACACTCCGTAGATTTGTGTCCGGCTTTCCCACAGTTGTAGCAATTTCCACTGAACCGCTTCTTGCTTGGGTTGTATTTCGGTCCAGAAGCCTTCTTCCTGTTTTTGTTATCTTCAACAATATTTGCTCCCATTATTGTTGAGTTTCTACGACCTCTCTTGTCAGCAGCTTTATTGTCCTCTTCGATTATCAACCGAACAATGAGATCTTCAAGGGACATCTCCTTGCATTTGTGTTTCAAATAATTTTTGAAGTCCTTCCACAACGGAGACAACTTCTCAATCATCGTTGCTACTTGAAATGCTTCATTGATGACAAGACCTTCAATGAAAATTATGTTAGTAAACATAATAAAATTAATACTACCAACATTAGTATGAATTCTACTTATACCTTCACCAAGGAGATCATGAATAATCACTTGCAATTCCTGGACTTGGGTAATAACATACTTGCTATCTACCATTTTGTAGTCCAAAAACTTCGCAGCAACGAACTTCTTCAAACCGACATATTCAGTTTTGTTTTTTTTCAAGTGCAATCCACAGTTCTTTTAACGTTTCCACACCACAGTAGACGTTATACAAAGCATCCTCCAGTCCGCTAAGAATATAATTCTTGCACAAAAAAATCTGAATGCTTCCATGCCTCAATCACGATAAAGTGTTCAGTCTTTGGAGTTTCATCGGACAACACAGGAACTTCTTCCTTGATGAACTTCTGGAGACTTAGAGTAGTTAAGTAGAAGAACATCTTTTGCTGCCAGCGCTTGAAATCAATCCTGAATTTTTTTTCGCGTTTCTCCGCCGGTGTCAATGTTGATGGTGTTGTTCGGCTCGTTGAGGCATTGGCAGTTACCATCAGGACAACTTGGTTTCCGTTGTCATTCGTCATTTCTATAAAAGAATGACATAAACGTTAAAATCATGTAGATTTTAATCTCCAATAGAGTAGAAAATCACAAAGGTTTTACTCTCCAGAAAGAGTGAGTATACAGAAAATATATTAAATTCCTTAAGTTTGTTAGTAAACTGTATTTGTAAAATAATTTTGGAGGTAATAAAATAATATTCAAACAGAAATGTAAACAAAATAAAACCAATTTGAGCCCACTGAATTCACAGTGTTTACTTAAAGAATTTAATCCCCTCCTAGTACCCAAGGTTATTGATTATTTCCTCCCAGGATAGAACGAATTACACACTGGTGTAGTGGTACTTCAAACTAGAGGTGTCTAACGGGTAGGCCGGGCCGGGCTGGGTAGGATTTTTTTTTAACTGGACGGTAGGGGTTACGGGCCAGTTCCGGTTTACTCTTAATGGGTTTAACGGGTTTGGGTTAATCCGGGTAGAAACTAAAACGTATGGGTTAAGGGGTTTAAGGGGTCGGGCCGGGCCGGTTTACAGTTTTGTTTTTAAGTTTTTGTACACATATTGTAATTTATATAAAATATAAAGTAAAATATATAAAGATAACAATGATTATGGAAAAAATTGCACTTATAAATTGCAAGTGCAACATGTATTTCAAATTTCAAAATTCATTTCTAAGTTACAACTTACAACTTACAAGTTACAACCAAGTACTAAATTTGACAAGTACTAAATTCAAAGGTTTTGCATTGCCCCTGTAAGTTATTCATAATCAATATGAACTGATTGTCCTTCTTCTGGAGTGTTAAATTTAGATGGGTTACCATGTGTTAATATATCTCCAAGTTCCTCGTCTTCTGCGCTATCAACATCTTCACGTCCTTGATTTCTTCGTTCCGATCTAATCCAATCTCTGAAACATACTAAAACTTCCAAAGCATTGCTTCCCAATGAGTGACGGGTGTCTTCTAGTTGTTGTCTTGCTTGACTAAATGCACTCTCTGATGCAACTGTTAAAATTGACACATTCAGCACGACCCGAGCCATAGCGGAAAGAACATGAAATTGCTTTTCATTCTCACGCCACCATCCCAACGCTGAAAATTCCTTTGTGCGAATCTCCTTTTGCTTCTGCAAGTAGAATTGAAGTTCATCAATGTTCCTGCTACTGGTTTGAGTTGTAGAAAATGTAGAAAAAATATTAAAACTATCAACTATTTCATCATCATACAAAGTAGTAGAGCTTGAAGAAGTGGTACACTGCATAGTGGGATTAACATTGGCTACATTAAGAGCAACATCATCAACTATATTTTCATAATAAATATATAATTGTTGTAAATTATCATTTAGATTGTTCATACAAGTGCGAATTGCTGGGGTTTCAGTTGATCCAATCTCCATGTAAGTATATAAAGCATTGATTAATTGGTGACAATCAGCCATCTTAATAGAAGGATTAATAACAACGCCAATTAAGTGAATTTGAGGAATTGGAAAGAAATATTTTTTGAATTTGTCTTGCATTTCTTCAACAGCAGCCGTATATTTTTCTTTCTTCTTAAATTCAAAGAGTAGAAAAGCAATTTCAGCTATATGTACTAAAACCATTGTAACAGTAGGGTAGTATGCTCCAGAAAACTCAACAGTAGCTATATAAAATTTATGTAAAAATTGAATAACATCATTAATGACCTCCCAAGTAGCATGTGTTAACATACGATTTCTATCAGTACAATGCGCATTAGCAACTTCAGTTATTGAAAATCTATATTTGTAGCAACATTTTAAAGATATGTAAGTATAATTCCACCTAGTAACAATTTCGTCTGGCATGAATCTTGGTTTAAGGTTATACTCGGTACACTTATTCTTAAATTTCCTAATTCTAGATTGTCTGTTATTTCCATGAATAACACCAACTGCTCATCTAACATGAATAATCTCAGTTGAAAATAAATCAAGGCCACTTTTAACAATTAAATTATAAATGTGACATGCACACCTAACATGAAAAATTTCTTCAAGTGGCGGTTGCAAATGCATTTTTAATAATGAAATTGCGGCAGTATTGTTAGAAGCATTATCAAAAGACATACACAATACTTTTTGGTTAAGATTATAAAATTGAACAACTTCGCAAATAGTACTACTTATAAAAACAGCAGTATGACTCTGATCTTCATCATATTTAAAAGAGATAATACGTTTTTGCATACAAAATAAATCATCTATCCAACGACATGTAATTGTCAAATAATTATTTCCATTAACAGCATGGCCAATATCAGAAGTTAGAGAAACTCTACAGGGAAGGTGTTCAAACAAATAACGTATGTATGTTTGATATTGACCATGCAATCTAAAGATATCAGCTCTACAAGTACTTCTAGGGATACCTTTAAATAAAGGATTATAAATCCTTTGAATATACATAATAAGATATGATGAAGAAGCAAAAGAAAAAGGTAGACAACCCAAAGCAATCATTTTTGCTAACTCCTCACGATCCTTCATTTTATCATATTTCATAAGTCCTCCAGTATTAGGGTTAAGAGTTGTTTGATTTCAATCACCATCAGAGCCCCATTCTATGGGATGATCAATTCTCATATGTCTACTAAGAGTCCCAGTCCCCCCTAAATTTCCTCTAGTTAGATGTTTAAAATCAAGTTTACAAAGTTTGCATCTAACTCTTCCAGTACCTTCAATTATCTCAAAAAAATTCCAAACCTTACGTCTTTTTCTACGATTAGTAGTCGGAGCCACAAGTGGTCTACTACTAGTGGCACGACCACCACCCCTTGTAGCAACTCCAACACTACCAGCTCCAGCACTACTAGGTGTACCTGGTATCTCATCTTCCATTTCTAATTCATTATCTTCTATTCTATCTTCTTGTAATTTTTCATAATCTATATTATCATTAGGCGATGTTTCGAAAACATGTGTAAATGAGGTATTACTATTACTACCAGATGTTGAAGGACTACCTCTTTTTTTATTTCCCCTACTAGCAACTTTTCTACACGCTCTTTGAACACCATTAAACATATTGTAAAAATTTAAGTATAAGCAAAAATTATATATGCAAATAAAATAGTAAATAAGAGAAAGAGTTGGAGGGAGTGCACCGAATTCGGCAATAAATTGAGCACTTGATGATTACGCAATTCCAATGTTACCACGAAGAAACGTCAATTGTTCCAATTTTGAAGTTCAAACTTCAAAATCCGAATGATAAAATAACTTTTACGATAAATTAAATTCCAAAAAAAAAAAACCCAAATAAAATTAGAAGATGAATTGAAGTCTTGAAAATTGGAGAATGAGAGAATGAGAGAAATTNGGGGGGGGGGGAGGGGTGTATTTATAGTTTTAGAGAAGGTTAATTTTGTAAATTGAAAAAATATTTATTTTTAAAGAAAAAAAGGCCCAAAAAGGGCTATTAGTGCAATTCATCCGTTGGGCAACACATCCCTGCCAAGGTGACCGTTGCCAACGTTCAAGTGGAGCTCACCTTTTAAAAAAATAATAAATAAAAAAAAAACTTTTAGCCGTTGTACCGGTCCGGTTAAACCGATACACTATACTGTTCATGTTGACCGGGTTTGACCGGTCCGGTTAACCGGTACTGAAATTTAAACGGACCAACCCCCTCTACCCCTCCTACCCAACCCCACCCGGCCCCCTACGTACCGGATCGGTCCGGTTCCGGGTCAACCCGACACGTTAGACACCTTTACTTCAAACCCCAGTGTTTCAGCGAATACAAAGTTCGGTAGCAAATCACACTTACTGTTGCTTTCTTTGAAGTTAAAATATGCAGAGGAAATGAGGAGAACTCAGAAAATTCGTATGAAAAATCTGAGAGAATGGACTTGTATTTATAGCCAAATTTAGGCTGAAATCTGAAGAGGTGCAACTATTCAGAATGATTGTTTTTGCAAAATGGCCGTAAAATAAATGCCATAACATAAATGGCTATTTACTCAACAATAAAGAGGGAAAATTGAAGAGGGGAGTTAATTTTCTGTTACAAAAATAGAAAATAGAAAATTGGATAATTGAATTGGATTTAATATTAATATTTTATTATTAAACCAAATATTTAATAACATTTCTGTTAATATTTACTATTAATAAATAAATTTGGTCAAAAAATTAATCAATCGATAGACCAAATTCGAAGCCGAGCGACGGCGACAACTTGCCTTCTTCTCAACTCTTTATGAGCTAGAAGAAGAACAATTGTTTATATGCCCATCAAAATCCTTTTCCTCTTCCCATATGAGACAATCAAAAAGGAAAACTCAAATATTATTCAAATATTTTATTTTTTCCTCCATTTTCCATTCACTCTATTTTAAGCATTAATAGCTTAAAAAATCCAACAATAATTATATAAACAGTCACTTCTGTACGCAAAAGGGAACAAAGATGTGATGGCTAATTTAAGCATTTTGGCCTTTGTCCCGATAAATGGATCACACTGTACGATCTTTGACATTGAGTAACAATTTATTTCCAGGAATAATAAAGTCATCGTCAGCTGAAACCGTGGGAAATTTCATACGATTATTATTTTATCCAATCCATTAAACCAAACGAGACCTGATAGTTTTCGTTGGTAATTATCAACCCGATAGAAATTTCTGAATATAGGCCCAAATTGTTTGTAAAGACAGACTTTTTGGATACTAAGATCTAAAGTCGAGGTGGAACCAGCTCAGATCATACGCTAAGGTCTCTAAGCAATTATTTAGTAAAAAAAGAAGGCGAGCGATGATAACCAGTGCCCAGCTAGCTCAATTTCCCAAAGAAAAGAGAGGATAGATCGCCGAAGAGGAGCAATCATCCATTTTGGATATAACAATTCAGAGTTCAAGAGCTCTTCATAAGGCTTGTTTGAAATTCCTTTGTCGGACTTGATTAATCGGTCTTTGATGTTCAAACCGACGTTGAACGCTTTAACTTGGCCACTGAAGAAGGCGAAGGCTGGGCTAGAGACTAGGCCAACTTGCACATCCCCAAATGAGAGCATCGTCTTTACCCCTAGAAAATGTGCGATGTAATTTCTTGGTTCGATTACATTGCTCGATATAATTGGTCTTTCCCTTAATAAGTCATCAAATTGCAAATTTGGCTCATAAAAAAAGAAAGAGATATTTCCCAAAACTCCAAAAGTATATCGGCTCCCCCTTTAATATCGTACTAAATATATGAATTCATAATTCTAAAAATATAATAATTTAATTCTAAGAACTTTCGATGTCGGATTCAACTAGTTAAAATTCTGGATCCACCTTAATTTGTAAGTGTATGTTTGAATCTTAAAATTGTGATGTGTGTGTATAACTATATATATATATATATAGAATTCAATATGGAAAATGTTGAGACAACGACTTTTGGCGAATTGATGAAGCTTTGAATGAATGAATATATTGTTCACCGTCTGATTCTCCAAACTAAGTCTTTTAATAGCAAATCTGAAAATATCTATAAATTAAAATATTTCTCCATTCATTCCCAATAAATTCGAATTTATTAACTAGAATTAAAACAGATCTGGCATTTCTCTGCATATTGATTATATTATAACCACAAAATCTACTTAATTAGTTTTAGACTTTAATATTGAGTGGATTGCGCAAATTTGTAAGTATTTTTTAAATGTTCAACTGAAATGTTCCAAATAAGAAGGAAGTAAAAGCTTTAATCTTTTTCTTAAATTTAGTTTTTTTCTTAAAAAAATAAAATCTTCTTCTTAAATTACAAGCATATTACAATTGTCTTTTAGGCTGTGTTTATTATCATTTCTCATCTAAAATTAAACTTACGTGTATAAAAATTCGTTAACTTTCTAGATGAAAACCAAAATAAAATGATAAGTATTCTTCAGTTTTCAATCAAAGGTTTTGATCGGACGGGAAGAATGAAGTTGACTTTGATAGAGAACCTTTCATCCCAGAGTAATACTTTCCGATACGGATTCAATAATCAAGCGCTAAACTGAACCTCGTACATCGGAACGAGAAACAAAAAAATTATAAGAATAAGAATTTATATGTAAAAACTTACTAAAATTTCAACAAATATTAACTTTAAATTCATAATTTTTTAATAATATAATGCAATACTAAAATTTTTAAAAGTTAAATGGTGAAGTCCGCCTCTGCGTGGTGGTTCCACAGCTGATGCGGTGAATGAATTTAAGTAAATATGGTCAAATTTAATTTGTCAGACAGCTCGAGAGGAAGAGAAATGGAACAGTGTAACATTTGCAGTGTCCGGCACGTGAGTGACCGACGCATTGACACGTGAGAGAAGACTACAGTCAAACTGGATATAATGTAGAAAGTTGAAAAGGAGCGACTTTAGTCAGTTTCTGGCCGTTAGGTTTAAGGTAACGATTAATTAACTAATCAGAAACTTTATTTGGAAACATTCATATAATTTAAAATTAATCATATATGAGCGGGATGGCTGTAATTAACTATAATATTTTATTAACTTAACACTATTAATGGCAAACATGAATTAATTTTTATTGAACGAGTACAAATTTTCTACTAAATACCCAAAATGTGCAAATATTTTTAATATCGTCAACAAATATGTTTTTGCTCCTTTTTTTTATATAGTTTTTTTTCTATTGAGCCGAGTGTCTATCGGAAACAACCTCTCTACCTTTATAAAGTAAGGGTATTTATGACTTCTACTCTCCTCAGACTCACTTTGTGAGATTACACTGGGTTTATTCAGAGACAAAGTTATGATTTCAAGTTTATGGGTACGTGATTCTAATCGTTTGAAGTTATTGAGTTCTAAATTAATAAATTATATATATTCAATAGAATTTTTAAGACAAAAACAATGTTCTAACTAAAGCTACTGCGTTCGGCCTCGCTTTCGGCACTCTAGCTCCGCCCTTGGGTCAGCGGCGGACGCACGTGGTGGCAAGCGAATTCAACTGGACCTGCTTCATCAAAAAATAATACTGTGTATATATACAAATTAGGATTAAAGTTGCGTAAATTTTGTATAAATATTTTATTTGAACCCACTTGACAAGTATTATTTACGACTAAAGTTATATACTTCTAAGATTAAACCCGTTTGCACAAAATATTGAGTCCGGCACTGCCGGGTTTATTGTTGTTGTTGTCGTCAACGGAATAAACTTAAATTCACTAATCGGATTTAAACATGCAAATATATACAATTAGTTGATAAGCTTAAGTTTATTAATTTAAGTACTCCCAATAATGATAAACCAGAGATTAATAAGTGTAATGAAAGAATATCAAAATGTGGACAACTATTGGATGGTTACCTCTGTCTCTCTCTTGAGGCCTATATAGTGTTTCCTCCATTGAAGCTTTTTCTTTCACTCATTTTGCCCTCATTTATTCATTCAATTTCTAAACAGAATCAGCCACATTTCACATTCACATTTTCCTTTGCCAAAACAGAGAGAAACTCGGAAAATTCTAGATTTTCTTTTCAATGGCGACTGCTCTGTATTTTCTTTGTCCATTGCTAATTATGATGATGCTTTTCATCAATGCCACGGCCAGTAACAGGTAATTACGCCAAAATTAGTTCTCTTAATTCCGCACTTCATAAAATTCCTCTTTTTTTAATTCGATATTTTCTGAATTTGCGTGCTTATCAACTCTGCTTCTGTTTTTCGATTACTCATTAGATTTTTACTTTTTCAATTTCAGTATTGAAGAAGCAGAGCAATTTCAGAGCTTAAGTAACTCGACTATGGCGAACAGGTTAGCTTCGTTTTCACCTTTTTCGTATATCACTGTAATGTACAGTAAATTAGCAATTGCATCATAGAAGAATTCGACGTATTTTTTTCCCCTCGTAATCCTGATCGTATAGATTGGATCTGGAATTAATTTGGTTAGATTTTCCTCTTTTATTTTTTTCTGCTTTTAATTTTGAATTGATTTAAGTTTTGCAGGTTAAGTGAAAATGATGAACTCAGGCATGAACATGCTGAAGTTGATCCAGAAGCTATTGCTTCAATGGTGGCTATGTGAGTTCTGTCTTTCCCTATCACAATATGCTACTACGTATTTAATTAATATTAAAATTAAATTCCTCATTATGTTTAATGTTTTATTCCCCGTCCTTTCAGCATTCATGTGTTTTCAGTTAATGATATACTCCATCAAGAGGCTTATTTAAAATCAATGTCCGTAGAGTATTACTATACTCACTACTCTTATGTGATATATAACATGTAGGAATTTAAAATATTTAAGATTTTTTTTTCTAAATATAGATAGTTTGAATATAGTGACAGGTGCAGAGACGGATCTACGATTTAAACTCTATGGGTTCAACCTTTGAGGTTGTTATCATTGAACTTATATGCTTAAAGTTATGAGTTCATATCTATAATTCATTGCGATTTTGTGATTTTTTGTATATGAATTTGTAATTCATGTCGAAAATTATGGATTCAATTGAACACGATATTATAGGGCTGCGTACGGCCCTGAACAAGTCTACCCACGCCCGTTGCAGAAATATTACCCGTACCGTCTCATTTTATGCGAAGATATTTGATAGTACCTAATTTAAAAACTTAACTATTCCCTCCGTTCACTTTCATTTATCCGTTATACTAAAAATATATTTCGACATTTACTGGTTAGTTTTAGCAAATCAAAATATACACTTATCATTAACTGCCCTCACATGATCTATAGTACAACATCACCCACAAAATTAAAAGCAATGTCACAATTCTCTTTAATTTAATGTGCAACATTTCCCACCTACCAAACCATTTCCATATAATTCTCACTCAGTGCTTCCATTCTGCTGCGATTCCCTTTCCAAATTCATCTCCTCTCTCTTTTCTCTCTCTGCTGATAGTCAAAAGAAGTTACTGATTATCGTGAGACTGCATTGAGGAATATAGCACATGCAATGCGACAGGTTCTCTCTATGGCAGCTTTTATAAGCGTATAATTAATTAATTAATCAACAAATTAAATTAAGCATACCAATTCTGTGAACTTTCTTTGATAATCATGGTATTCAGGTCAGCTTGCGCGCAACTCAACTAATTTCACGAGATATCTGCTAATTGCTATCTCTTATCCTCCACGTACCATGCAAGTTTGTCCACCAAATTTAAATTTTAGATTGATGGAAAGAAATCATTTATTGTTTTTGCCTCAGCTTGAATTTGAACCCGAGAACTTATGGTTCTCAATTCACAAAAACTAATCACTATTGGATTTATCTCTTCCGATTATATGTTGAGTAAAATCTATAATAGACATCCAATCTGGTATGATAATATTGTCAGCAATGTAGTGGTCCAAAACTCGAAGAGCCTTTTTGGGTTGTTAATCATATGATTAAAATGGCCATGTTAGCATAAGTTGCATTCTCTTCCCTAATCCATTTGGCTTCCACATGCCTCTGTTGGGAGATTCGCGCATCAACGCACATTATAGTTTATCTCAGTGTCTTTTTCATTTCATGTTATCCATGTTTCTCATAGATAAAACCTTGTGGTCCGGCACTTTTCCGAGAAAGATTAGCTTAAGGAAAATCCCAAAACAGAGTGTTTCGTGATAATATAACATTAATTTAAAAATAGGATGAATTAAATATTTAAGTTAGTGGATGCAAGGCAATTGCATCTACTCTTTTGTGACAAAGGGTGCAAATGCCATTTATATATGTGTATTAAATTTTTTAGCTACATATATTTTGAGCTGAAAGCGTGGTTGCATTATTATCAGGGAGTTGCAGCCCCGAAGTGTACATTAGTTCTTGAAAATATACTTTCCTTATGTTGATTAAAGTAAAATGGTGTTAATGCCTACTTAAATCCTAGTCTACCCTAATATTACATTACCATTTTATGGAATATCATGTGCGCCAAAAAATTTATGTTAGTGATTTACATGCTAGTATATAGTGAACTTCTAGTGCTAAAAAAAGTAACTTTATAACATTGGATAAAGACGGGCTTAATTGATCCCAACCACCAAAGCTTGTAAAGGGATGAATGGATCCTTCACGCTTAATCAAATGTCTCATGTTTGAGCCTTGAGAATTAAAAAAAGAGATTGTTATACAAATAGCCGGTCAGAGTCGATCCCTAAGCCATAATGTCTCAAAACGAGGAGTTTCTTGGAACTAATTCATAGGCACTGTTCAATGTTTACTTTTTCTAGCTGATATACATGGATTATACATTGATTATATATAGTTATGCATATATTATACATGAATTATACATATATTATATGTCTGATGGCTATTTTAGTTTAAGAGATTAGATATGTGATTATATAGGTTTCCTGGTAGCGAGTGATACTCCCTTTAATGGGTCGTATTCGGCCCGAATCAATATTAATCTTGACCTCAAGACGAATACCTAAAATAATAGGAAACCAAAAGAAAAATTGATACTAATAATTTATTTGGATTGATACGTAACTGTTATCGTAGAAGTTTATAAAATTTACACTCCTGGGACCATATGCACGAGAAGAGTCACAAAAGTTTTTCTTCTTATGCCCCACTAATCGTAGGCCTCATTAATTTTTCCTTCACTCTGTCCTTGTCCCCCTGCCCCAGCCTGGCAAATGGCATAAGAACTAAGAAGAGATCAGATCTGGGGCTCAATTCCGGCAAACTTAGGGATGCCTCAGATGGCTGTACTGACAAACCCATCACCATATATTAAATGACTTTTGGCTATCAATAAATAGTTTCTCCTACCGACACATCATAATGCATTTATCTGCCCACCTTTTGCATTTATTTGGGACGTCTCTTGTTTAGTTATTTTTATACTTAGAATGATGGAAAAGTACTGGTTCCGTATTGACCGTATTCCTCTATCTACTGTTTATCACATTACATTAATTAACTTGACCCTAAAAGGCATGTTTGTGTCGGTCAACTTGACCCGTGAATCTTCTTGGTTTTGTTTTCCTATTATTCCCTCCACTTTTAGTTACATGTATACTAAAATAGATATTTACTTTTACGTAGGGATGTTCATAAAAATTTAAAAAATTGGATCAAACCGAAAATCGAATCAAATCGATCAAAAAAATCGATACTTTTTTATTTGGTTTGGTTTTGGTTTTGAATTTTAAAAACCGATCAAATTTGGTTTAGTTTTGATTTTAATCAAAAAATAACCGAACCAAACCGACTATAGGAATAACTATTTCAAATTTATTATTACACCTATATATATGTATATTTTTATACAAAGTTTCAAAAAATTTATGGTGAATGTTAATCGTTTGCACTTTTAGTACAGTTCTTTACCTTTATATTCTAGTTTGATTGGTAGTTTTCTTTTGTTAAGTGTAAGACTCCATTTCATGTTAAAAAAAATATTTTTAATTGAGTCCTTATATTATTCATCACTGTTTGATTCAATTATCATCAATATATTTTAGTAAATAATAGATTTCTCAAAGGGCAAGTGATTTGATAGTGTTACGTTGAAAATGTGGTCGCGAAATATGTGTTTGGTAGTGTATGTCTTATATTTAAGAAAAACCCGACAAATAACCGAAAAAATCGAAAAACCGACATAAACCGAATCGAGAAAAAACCGACTTAATTGGTTTGGTTTGGTTCTAATATTTGAAAAATCGACTTACTTGGTTTGATTTTTTTTTAGGGAAAAATCGATCCAAACCGAACCACGAACACCCCTACTTTTACGTAGTACTTTACCCATATCAAGAGGAGATAATATATTTTTTTCTATTTTACCCACAATATCTTTTACCATTTAAAATCATTTTCTCAAATGCAATAAAATATGCATCAATTAATATGGATAACATTGTAAATTATGCACTTCATCTATTATTTATCGGAGGGAGTACATAATTTCAAATACAATTTAAAAGAATCAAAATATCTTACTAAATTAATTGTTCACTGCCTGGTAAATACTGTTCCACTATCAAATTTCTTGGACGCATGGATTAGATAATACAATATCAAATCCGGGGTAATTTTATAAGTGAGTCTAGTAAGGTAGTGTGTACGCAGACCTTACCCTACCTTGTGAAGGTAGAGAAGTTGTTTCTAATAGACCCTCTGGCTCAAGACAAGCAGAGGCGAATCCAAGATTTATAACATTTTATGAATTCAACGTTTAAGGTTTTTAACATTGAGCCATTATCTTTTATTAAAGTTATAGGTTTATATCTACTAGTTTTGCAATTTTAGTAAATTTTACACATAAATTTATAATTGGTATCAATAGTAATTGAACCCATCACTAGAATACTACATCTGCCCCTAAAGACAATCACATTCACAACAATAATGAAAAGAAATAATGGTAATAATGAAAAGAAATATGGTAGTGGAGAAGCCATGAAAAAAATGAAGCACATAAAACAACCGATAGTAATAGAAATCTAAGAAAAAGAAAATACGTGAATAATATAGATACAACAGGTATGAAATAAAAAGACGCTCGACTAACATTAGGTACAATAGTGCAGTATAATTGTGCAGATGAGTTGATTAGCCTTTAATAATTTATCTAATCTGCATTGTTATACAGGAGCATTAGGAATAGCACAGAGAGGAGGAAATTGGGTTACTTCTCATGTACAACGGGAAATCCTATTGATGACTGTTGGCGTTGTGATCGCCATTGGGTACGTAACCGCAAACGCTTAGCTGACTGTTCTATTGGCTTTGGTCGCAATGCCATTGGTGGTCGTGATGGCAGGTATATTTAGAGACAAATCAAGAGCGGGTTCTGTACGTTCAGCTCGAAAATAAATTAAATATGTACATATAATTAGATCATACTCATTCTGAACACACTGAATCTGTGCAGGTATTATGTTGTGACTGACTCAGGTGATGACGATCCAGTAAATCCCCGACCTGGAACACTTCGTCATGCAGTAATTCAAGACGAACCATTGTGGATAGTGTTTAAACATGATATGGTCATCACATTTAAGCAAGAACTTATGATGAACAGTTTCAAGACAATTGATGCTCGTGGTGTGAATGTACAAATTGCATATGGGGCTTGTATTACTATCCAATTTGTTACGAATATCATCATTCACGGCCTTCATATTCATGACTGTAAACCCACTGGTAATGCCATGGTCCGAAACTCACCATCGCACTATGGTTGGAGGACAATGGCTGATGGTGATGGCATTTCCATTTTCGGTTCGAGCCATATTTGGATTGACCACAACTCTCTTTCTAATTGTGCTGATGGTCTCATTGATGCTATCATGGGTTCAACTGCAATTACCATTTCAAACAATTACTTCACACATCACAATGAGGTCCATTTTTACACAATCACAATCTTTTTACTGCATTATAATGAGTTATACTTTAGTTCAAAGACTAATTATTCACAAATCCAACTTATGTGCAGGTGATTTTATTGGGGCACAGCGACTCCTATATTAGAGATAAGGTTATGCAAGTGACAATTGCCTTCAACCATTTCGGTGAGGGTCTGATCCAGAGAATGCCAAGGTATCAACGTGAAAATATTAGTCTTTTTTCAATTCATCTGATTTAGTTACACTTATCTTTGCCAGAATATTGGACTGAGATGTCCTTACATAAAGTTACATAGACACTAAGGATTCATATAACCGACTTTAACTTGCTTTGAATTGACGCGTAACTATTGTTGTTGTTGTATTGATCTTTGCCATGTTGTCTTGGACTAAAATTTGTATGACAAAATTAATATGCAGATGTAGGCATGGTTATTTCCATGTGGTGAACAATGACTATACACACTGGGAAATGTATGCAATTGGTGGTAGTGCTGATCCTACAATTAACAGCCAGGGCAACAGATACCTTGCCCCAGTGAACCCCTTTGCCAAAGAGGTAATTAGGTCAAACTATTTAGAACTAAGCATACTTGGACTGATGAACTTTTATTAATAATATCTCAAAATGAAAAATATAAGGAGGGACAAACTTTACCTTAAGAAAATATTGAACTTTATGCAGGTGACGAAAAGAGTGGAACCATGGGAAGGATCATGGAAGCACTGGAACTGGAGATCGGAAGGAGACCTTATGCTTAATGGAGCATACTTTACTGCGTCTGGACGCGCTGCTCCACGCAGTTATGCAAGAGCCTCAAGCTTAGCTGCTAAGTCCTCTTCTATGGTGGGAACTATTACCTCAAATGCTGGTGCACTTTCTTGTCACTTTGGCTATCAATGTTGATGTCAAAACACGTTGGACACATCTGTTGAAGAGCATTACCACATTACTTTTGCATGTCCATTGAATTCATCAATCAAGCCTATTTTCACCAATTTCTCTTTCTTTTCCTCGTTTACGTCCGTCCCTAATAACCCTTGAGCAGGGGCGGACCAGAGTGTTGTGGATGGGTTCAATTCAACCCACGTCCATTTTCAGCTTAAAGCTTAGATGTATATGCGAAAAATCTTGAAAGTAATATAAATATTATTAAATTCTGAATTTTGTATTTTCAAAGAGCGCAGAATCTTGAACCTATTAAACAAAAATCCTGAATTCGTCTCATCTCTTGAGCATGAGGTTTTTGTCCATTGTTCCACTTGTGATCTTTATGTACCAATTGCTCAAACCTTGCCCTGACTCAACTGGAAATATTATTCAAGTGCTTTGGAACAGGTTTTTGAAAATGTTGTATTTTTCACCTCATCAATTCAAATATCTTGCTCAGCAAACGAAAATGGTTCTGTGGGACTGGTCTCTCTCCTACCTCTCTTCTCAATATGTCAATTGATGTATGCATAGTATCAGATTCAGAAAGATTGCAAAAAGAAAAGGAAGGAAAAAGATCAAAGTCAAATTTTCAGTCGCTTTCTTGTTATAGATGTTCAGCTTCAACTTATTATGAATTCTGCTTCAAATTCATATTTCTCGCTGCCCTTTTTCACCCTATTGTCTGCTAGTTGACTATGGTTATTATAAATTTACAATCTTCTAACCCGTCCCATGTTAACCATTGCTGGCATGATTGAGGGGTGAAATTTAAAAAATAGCTAGTTTATACGAGTGGTAATTGAAAAATATTCAAAAACCACACTACTAGAAAACTGATAAAATTCGTCAATAGTACCGACCGAAGTCGGTCGGAAAAAACCTGACCGAAATCGGTCGGAAATTAAGTAAATTGGTCACAAAAGTCAGAGAAAATATTTTTGACAACGAAAATAGTGGTCCCACAAAAACAATCCGACCGAACCTGGTCATACTTGTATATAATCTACAAAAATAATTTTTTATTAAATGTTTTCAAAATTTCCAACCGATTTCGGTCGGAATATTTGAAATTATGCTTTCCCGCCCAAGGAAATTGTTTTTTAATATAACAATATATATATATATATATATATTTAATTTACCAACCCGAATAAGTTATAATTAAATATTTCCGACCGAGTTCGGTCGGAAAAATAATTTTAAATAATTAAAATATAAAAATTTAATAATATTACCGACCGAAATAAGTCGGTTTATGTCAACCTTTATATACATATATATAAACACATATAATATTACAATTTAGGATATTATACCAATTGAAAAATTAATTAAATATTAAATAGTACTTAATTTAAGATGTAGTTTACTAAATAATTTTTTTTAAAATTAAAATTATATTACCGACCGATTTCAGTCGGATATGTCATGGTCAAACAGTCAAATGGTCACTTAAAGTTTCCGACTAATATCGGTCGCAAATTTGGTTTTTAGATCTGCCAGCAAAGGCTTATTCCCCAAATTCGTGTTTTCTCTCTATCTCTTCCATCTCTCTTATTTTCTTCTCATCCGTCGCGATTCCACCCAAAATCCCATCCAAAATCAACTCCCATCTCCCTTCTCACCCAAATCAAAGCCCCTCATCGTCTCCCTCCCCTCCTTTGTCACTGTAGCTGGCCGCCGACCACTGTTCCGCTGCCACCATTGCTTCCTCCGACACCACTGCTCCGCTACTGCCACCTACTGTTATTATCACCCAAAATCAACCACTTTCTCTTCTTTTTGAAGGTTAGTTATCTATATTTTGTAATTTAAGTAATTTTAATTCTTTCAATTGTACAAATTAGGATTTTGTTAATGTTTCATAAGATTTAGGGCTTAGTACTCCTATTGATTATGTCTATGCTAGCATTATCAATGTTAGAAGATTCTGATTATGCTAGGGTTAGATAATTTTAATTCTTTCAATTACATTGATTATGATTATGCTAGAGTTTAATTCTTTCAATTATTTGTTCTATTAGATTCAATTTGTATTAATTATGATTAATACAAATTGAGGTTGGTCACATCGTGGGTTACCTAATTCTAATTGACTGTGTTAGTTTAATTATGATTAATGCTAGGGTTAGCTAATTTTATTTTATTTAATTATATTTCCCTTTAATGGTCTAATTGAATTATAAAAAAAATATTTAGGGATATATATGAACTTTCAAATTAATAAGCACTCAAATTGTTTAAATTAATTGTATTGTGACTAAAATTTATTATTTAACTTAATTCTATAAATTAATTTGAATTATGATTAATATAACATGCAATTTATTTGTTCTTTATGTAGATGGAATATCGTAGTTGGATATATAATAGGAATTATCCTGACCGTCGGTTTTTAGGGAGAAATTTATAGAAGGGGTTAAGGAATTTATTAGGCATGCCATGTCACTTGAACCAGTTCGATTGGAGGGAAGATTAAGTGTCCTTGTGTGAAGTGCAAGTATTTGCATTTTTTTTGGATTGGAGGATGTTAAGACTCATATTTATAAAAAAAGGTTTATGCATAATTATTTTGTGTGGACTAGTCATGGAGAGATTTATGGTAGTGATGGTGTATTTCGTAACATAGTTATTGGTGAAAGTAGTAGATCGGTGGGGAATAACATTCAACATCCTAGATACCATGAAATGGTTCCGGATGCTTTTGGGATGCACTTCGATTTTGAAACCCATGAGAGTGTTGAACAACCTCCTAACGAAGAGGCAAAATATTTTTATGAACAGTTAGGAGCTGCTAGTCGTCCACTAAGGGAAAGGAGTATATACTCTCGTTTGTGTGTTGTGGTTAGATTATTAAGTATCAAATCAGATACCAATATTTCTCAAGCGGGAATGGATTCTTTCATTGGCCTTATGAGTGAACTAGTTGACCCAACTTTCAACATACCTGAATATTTCTATAAGACTAAAAAATTGGTTTCTAAGTTAGGACTATTGTGAAGATGGTTGCATGTTGTATTATAAGGGTGATGCAGATTTAGACAATTGTAATTTTTTTGAAAAACCTCGTTTTAAGCGGGTTTCCAACCGGAAGAAGGCTGCTGTGAAGTCGATGCATTACTTACCTCTTATTCCTAGATTAAAGAGGTTGTACGCATTGATGAGTTTCGCTCCTCATATGAGATGGAACTATGAAAATAGAAGGTCGCCCGGTGTTATGTGTCATTCTTCAGATGGGGAAGCTTGGAAGCATTTTGATAGGACGTACCCGGATTATGCTAGTGAACCGAGGAATGTTCGGTTGGGTTTGTGTGCCAATGGTTTCACGCCATTTTCTGTTTCTGCAACACCATATTCATGTCTGCCGACCTTTATTACGCCGTATAATCTTTCGCCTGAAATGTGTTTGACTAGTCCATAGCAACAACAACAGTTACATGTGTTATAGTTAATAATTTTCTATCTTCTAAATAAAGGGTCGCTACAAGATTAATTTGGAGGAGTACATTCATAGCTTGCCACCGAATGAGCAAGGCTTGCTACCACCCCTTTCAGACGAAGAAATAGAGAGGATATGGTTGGATGTTGTCGGTGGTCCTAAAAAAGGGATAGCATACGGCCTTCTTGAGAGATCATTTTGGTGCTACAGGGATGGATTGCAAGGTATAGGAACTTTCGCCCAAGGCAACACAATTGATAGGTCGAATATCTCGTCTATGGAAAAAAAGATCGCAAAGCTGACAGCGGAGCTTGAAGAGACAAAGGCTAGAGAACAAAAGAGAGATGAACAATTTAGTACCCTTCAAGTTCAGCTAGAAAAGAGGGACGAACAATTTAATCTCTTTCAAGGTCAGCTGGCCAATCTTCTTGCTAGTGGTGCTTTCCCCATTCTCCGGTCTCGTGAGCCTTTCCCATGTGCTAATCCTTCTCGTCGTGATCCTTCGAACCATCCCGATGATGAAGGTTCTAGTAGTGAAGATGGAGATGATGCAATATAAAACACTCATTGAATGATGTGTATTGCTAAACAATCGTCATGATCCTTCGAACTATCCCGACAATGAAGTTTCTACTAGTGAAGATGGAGATGATGCAATATAAAACACTCATTGAATGATGTTTATTGCTAAACAAAGCATTGAACTTGTCAATATGCAGTTGGGACTAGTTTTGAATGATGATTGTATTGTTGATATTATTTTGTTATTGAACATTTGTGTAGTTATTGTTGTGGTTGTTATTAGCGTTATTGGTTAATTGTTATTGTTGTTGTTGTTAGTTAATTGTTGTTGTTGTTGTTAGTTAATTGTAGTTGTTGTTGGTTAATTATGGTTGAATGGAAGTCATTATAGGATGGGTATTGGTTGTAATTGGCAGGTGGTGTAGCTTAAAAGCATGCATATTCTACCCGGTTTTACTTAGAAAATCGACCGAAATCGGTCGGAAATTTGATTTTTTTGCCCAGAAATTCAAAATTTCCGACCGAATTCGGTCGAAAATTGCAAATGAAATTTCCAGATTTTTGAAACTTTCGGCCGAAAAGTTTGAATTTAAATTTATTTATTTAAATAAATTAACAATTTATTACGATTTACAAATTATTATATATTTAAATAAAATTATTATTTATTTAAAATTCTGAGTGATTTTGGTCGACATTTGAAAATTAAATATATATATTTTTAATTAATACCGACCGATTTCGGTCGGTAAATGCAGTTTGACAGTCAGTCAATACATTGAATAAACTGACCGTTTTCGGTCGGAAAATTTCGACCGATTTCGGTTGCAAAACGCTAGCGACCATCATTTTTTCGACTAATTAAAAGCAGTCGGAAATCGGTCGCTTTTTTTTCATTTTCCGACCGATTTCAGTCGATTTTCGTGGACGAATTTAAGTAGTGTTTTGTAGTGACATTTTCAAAAGTAATCGAAATTTAGTTACTTTTCATGTTGATACATTGTTCAAAATCTGGAAAATATTCCAACATGATATACTGGAGTTCGAATTTTTTACATGTGAACTTGCAGTATAATATACTGGAGTTCCAGCATAATATATTGGTCTTATATAATATGCTGGAAGTTCATACATAGGTGCTCCAATCTCCAGCATATTATGCTGATACTTTTCGTGTGCTTGGAGTTCATACATAGGTGCTCCAATCTCCAGTATATTATGCTGATACTTTTCGTGTGCTGGAGTTCCAGTATAATATGCCGAAAGTTCATACACAGGTGCACCAATCTCCAGTATATTATGCTGGAACTTTCTGTGTTGCACCAATATAATGACTATTTTTCAATGACTTTACGAACGCTGGCTATTTTTTAATTACCGGTCTGAAAACTAAGTAGCCCGTGATATTTTTACATAATTGAGTTGCTGGTTTTCGTAATTCAACCGTGTTGATAAGGGTTAGCATCTTATTAATTCAAGGGGTTATGCTTGCTTAATAAACAATCTGATATAATTCTTCAACTTTTATTAGCTGACCGTACAGCGTACACTTTAATATTTTTTTATAACAAATTTATCCTTTCAAATGTTCTCAAACTATAAAAGGCGATTTTAAGAAATTAATTCAGCCCGCTTTAAACTTATTGTTCACTATATTTGAGTACAGTTTATTTTTATTACAAATGATGGTTGTCAATACATTTGCCTAAAAACCCAGAAAAAGGACATACAACATGTTGGGATTTTAAGTATTTAATGATATATTAATGCTTAAAATGGGTGAATGGAAAATGGAGGAAAAAATAAAATATTTGAGTAATATTTGAGTTTCTCTCCTTAATTGTCCCACATAGGAAGAGGAAAAGACTTTTGATGGGTATATAAGCAATTGCTCTTCTTCTAGCTAATAAAGAGTTGAGAAGAAAGCAAGCCTCGCGCCGTCGTCGCTCGCTCGGATTCGGATTCGGTCAAATCGATCGAGAGATTATTTTTTGGACCAAATTTATTTGTTAATAGTAAATATTAACAGAAATGTTATTAAATATTTGGTTTAATAACAAAATATTAATATTAATATAAATATTAATATTAAATTCATTTCAGTTATTATCCAGAATTTAGTTTTCTGTTTTGTAACAGAAAATTAACTACCCTTCAATTTTCCCTCTTTATTATTGAGTAAATAGCCAATTATGTCATGGCATTTACTTTATGGGCGTTTTTGCAAAAACAGCCATTATGGAGAGTTGCACCTCTTCAGATTTCAGCCCAACTTTGGCTATAAATACAAGTCCATTCTCTCAGATTTTACATACTAATTTCTGAGTTCTCCTCCTTCTTTCTGCATACTTTCATCTTCAAAGAAAGCAAGTAAGTGTGATTTGCTACCGAACTTTGAGTTCCCTGAAACACTGGGGTTTGAAGTACCACTACACCAGTGTGAAATTTGTTCTATCGTGAGAGGAAATAATCCATAACCTTGGGTACTAGGAGGGGATTAAATTACTTAAGGAAACACTGTGAATTCAGTGAGCTCGGATTAATTTTTTATTACGTTTACATTATTGTTTATGTTATTTATTATTTCCAGAATTGTTTTAAATTCTAACGCAACATACTCAGATAAAGGCAATGAATGAACTTGTTTGACCAAAAAGATTAACTTTTGGTTAAGACGATTATATTTATGCAATAACGGTTAGATGTGGATTCTAACAAAATGGCTAACGTTTAGACAGATCTAGTGAAGAATCGACAGTAGCATTCAATACATGTTTCGAAAGATATCTGTATTAATGCAAAAGTAACTAGCAATAAATGACAGGAACAGTAGCTCATCCAATAAATTATGAACTAGGTGATTATTCCTCCTCTCCTGACATGTAGATCTTAAAACATTTGAAATCTTCTCGGATCTCATAGAAAAGTGTGAAATAATACGAGCAAGAATCTTAATAAAAAGATAATCTTTGTGTCTTTCCAAGATGGAGAAAATCTTTTAGCAAAGTCTGCTCTTATCGTAATGAATATCACATGCGTGTATTTCGTTAACCTTTTCCTATTTATATGGTAAATACCCCGACAAAACCCCAACAGTAGAAAATTCTTTAGAATATTCCCTTTATTGTCCTATTCTAAAAACTAGCCGTTACAATTCCCTCCGCGGACTTCGTCCTCGACTGTTATAAGCATCCTGACCACGAGCTTCGCCGTCTCCTGATCGACCTCGGCTGATTTTTCCTTAATGCTTTCTCGCCCCAAGTGTTCTGCAGTAGATTTTGACCTATACAGAACTCTTTGCATGAGTCAGGGTCATCTATAGAGAATTCTAATTTACAAAATGATACTAATTTGTAAAGAAGATCTAAAACCAACTTCTCACTTGTTAAGATTAATTTCTCTGATGCTGCATCAACTAACTGCCTGTGCAACTGGAGATCTAATAGCAGCTGTAGATGACAAATTACTAAGGTTTTTCTTTGCTGGTTTCTTGCCATCTGATTTTGGTCCATTCTGCCTCACTTTTACTCCTCGTATCAACTGATATATCATTAAAAAAAATTCAACTCAAACGACGAGACAATTACGCGCTTAAAGTAATAAGAGCATAAAGCACTACAATAAAGCTATGACTTACATATTTACCATACTTTATGTCAGCGTATATCACAATGAAATCACCTTCTTGAAGTCCATTAGCTCGAACAAAGTCGCCTTTAAGAATGAAAAAAGATACAATTAAAACAAATTAGTACTCGTATTTTGCTGAAATGCAAGCTAGAGTAGCGCCGACTGTGTTTACCTGTGTTCTCAAGAAGGTACATCCTGCTTTTGTTATTTGGCCAAAATCTGAAAAAACAAAACACAAAGACAACAAGTATAGAAGGAAGACGACTATATAACAGAAGCGTTGGCGAATCTAGGAATTTTCCTATGGGTGTTCAAATTTAAAAGCAATGAAATTTTTTTCCGATAAAGGGTGTTCAGTAGGTGTTATATACCTCTAAAGTGCAATTTTTCAACGACCCTTATAACCATGTGGCTTCGCCACTGAACAGAAGTAACAATCGATTGAGCAATGTAATAAAAAGTAGCTTGATGAATATTTCGCGTGCATTTACCTATATTTCATGTTCCAAACTTGAGAAGTTCCGATGTCTTCCATGGCAATTGAAATTCCATCTCTTGATTCAAGTTGAGGGAGATGAGTTTCTGCTTCTCTCTGTATATAAACAAAATTTCAAGAATCCACTTAATCATACCTTTTGGTTACCAAAGGAAATAGATAACAATTTATGACGAAAACGTAGCTAAAGTACCTTTGGCAACACAATTCTTCCAAGATTGCCAACATCACTTTGCTTCAGCACTTTTTGTAGGAGAAATTTTAGATTCTTCTCTGTTTTGCAAGCCTATGGAAGAACATCCACGCGAAATTTGATGAACATCCGCACAAAATGTAAATCAACACATTTATACAACAAATTTTCATAAATATTAAACTTACAATAGACATTAGGGAAAGGATATAACTTATCTCCATAGCCAGAGGCGTACCTATGCTATACCGAGAGGTGCTATACCGAGAGGGGTCACTGGCACCCGCAAAGTTCGGCAAAAATTCCATGTATACTTGTATATATTTTTAGAAAATAGTTATATATTAATAGTACCCTCATACAAAGCAAATTTTGGTTGAATCCAAAAGTGCGCCCTCGACCTTCAAATCATGGGTCTGCCAAGAGCTTTTTATAATGGATATTTGTTCAACTATATACCCCGAGCTCACCTATATCTTATTTCTGTTCTAGCTGGCGTATTCTCTCTTACATCGATTTTGTAAAGACTTTTTTGGTTAACATCAACCCGGCTCGCATGGACTTCCGGTCTTTTTTAGTCGACAATTTTATTGCAATTTCCCTTACCGTTTCTTATTATTCCACCTAGATATAAATCTAAATGGACTCAAAAGAATTGACCGCTGAGCCGTATGAGGTAAATTCTCAAGTTATATTAGATGATTAATCGTGTACACTGTTAGTTGTGAAGGGGGGCCCGGGAGCAACCATAAAGTTGTTTGAGTGTGACCTAAAGGTCAGAGTTGGAGCCGCGAAAGCAGCTACTAATGCTTGCATTGGGATAGGCGGACTGCATCACACACCTTGACGTGCGACCTTTCCCCGGATCCCACGTGTGAACGCATGATACCTTGTGCACTAGGCTGCCCTTTTTTACTATTAGTTGCATAAAAGTTAAACTCGAAAAGGATTTTGGCCGAAACTAAAGAAACCAATTACCTGTCTTTTGTCTGCCGAACTATGCTTCTGATGGTTCTGCAATCGCAGAGCTGGTTTCTGGATAGAATGTGATTGTGGAGAATTAGCATGTGGAACCATCATCATTGGTGAAGCAGCAGCAGCAGAAGGCCAATATACCAAATTTCCTGGACTGTTACCTGTATCTATCGCACAATTCTCTCCACCCATCATTACACTTTGGTCACTACATTGGCTTCGATTCTGAGTTTGGTGGCGATAATGGTGCAACGGTAATCGTCGCTGCCTAGCCATTCTGTTTTTCCTAGCCTCTTTAGATCCCAACCTTGCCAATCTCTCACCATTCCCATCTAAATGTTGGTACGGATATCGCGTACCAAATAAAGATCGAGGCTGATCAACAACAGCAACATTATTAGCACTATCACTATTGTCAGGAAATTGATTATACTGAGAAGCAGCCGCCACAGCAAATTGTGGTGACCACGATTGAGTATAGTCCATTGGTTGATATTCTGTTGAAGCCGGTGAACTTGCACTTCCACTCATCTTTTGATTAAACGGAGACGCAAATAAAGCTCCGTTAGAGTAAGGATCACCAATGCACCCCGGTATCTGTCCGGCCATTACTGGGGTTGAATCGCGGAAATTAGGGACGTTATAAGCAGCCGTTGCCATCAACGGCGACGGATAAAAGCAAGCATTTGGATCAGTTCCAACTGTATTATAATGGAAATTTGAGTTACAGGCCGAATTGTGGAGACTTTCTTGATTTGCTACAGCTTCACTCATTTGTTTCTTTTGCAATCGGTGTTGTTCAACCCAATCAAGAATCAATCTCAACAACTGTTTTTTACCTTCTTTTGTATTTCCCAATCGTTTCGTAGCGCTTTCAATTGTTGAACGTTTGAGCTTAATATTCCTCATATCTTCAGCAGAAATGTTGTCTTTGTTTTCCTTTAGCCATTCAAGGAACATAACACCAAGCTCACTATCCCCTTGAAATATAGAAAGCTGCTCATTTTCAAACTGAACTTTCCCTTCTTGTTGTTGGTTTTGTTGGTGTTTTTGTGGATTTTCATTGTGGACAAAAGAGTTCATAGGATCAAGAAAATCATGATTTCCATCAATCAAATTCATATAACCAAGATTTTCACTTTTCTCTTCTTCTTGCCCTTCTCTACCTGATGCAGTTAGAAGTAAGGTCTGCGTACCGACTATCCTCCCCAAGCCCCACCTGTTGGAATCAAACTGGGTTTTTTGTTGTTGTTGTAAATCCATATAACCAAGATTTTCTATCACATTTAAACAATCTTGATCGCCATTAACTGTGTTATCAAATTGGAATTTTTTATGGAAATGATCTTCTTCAGCTTGAGTAGAAGATGAAGAATATGTAGGAGGAGAATTAGAAGTTGATGAGGAAGATGACATGCATGGAAAATCAGGAAGAGGAGGAAAATCAGTAGAGAAATTAATGTAATTATTGAGCCAAATATCTGTATTATCAATTGGATCAAAATCAGTTGTCTTCTTCTGCTGCTGCTGCTGCTGTTGGTGTTGCCTTTGAATATCATCATCTACTCTCACCATATTAATATTCTCAAATCCATGCATTTCTTGATTATTATTGTTATTACTATATAGCTGCTGTAACTCTCTTTTCATTGTTGTTTTCTGGATTTTTTACTTTAATTTTTCTCACCACTAGGATCTTGAAATGGTTTTTGCAACATAAACTATCTGAGGTTTTGCTCACTCTCACATCAAACGAACTGTATATATAATAAGCTTGTATAAATATCTGAAATATATAAGTATTTTGAATAGCAATATTCTTACATATATATTGTTCAGGAATATTCTTTACAAATGGATGATAAAAACAAGAAAGTTGAAAGAACTGAAGTATGTATTCTGTTTTAGAAGACAAAAACACCACCAAACTTCAATAAAACTGAAATTGTCTCATACACCAAAATAACCAAAACAACACTTGTAGACAATTCAGATAAGTTTCAACACTCTTTTACTATTTTCTGTTTTTCATTTAAAGGGGTTTTGAACCAAAAATAAGACAGAAAAACTTTGAAAGTGAGAAAGAAATAGAGGTTATAAAAACTTTTTTAAATGAGAGAGAGAGGATATATATATAAGACAAAACTAAACCACCAAAGGAAAATTTGGTGCCTATAGTTTTTCTTTTTTCACTTAGATTAAAATTTCCAGATTTTATGTCATAAGACCATACGTTATAACCTGAATGGTGGGAGACAGCGGTTCAGTTTTTATATTACAAAAAATGAGGTGAAAAAAAAAGAGACTAAATGCTACTTCCTCCATTGATGACACAAGCAGCTCAATTCTCTTTCTAATATAGCACAGAAGGAGTTTTTGAGTGACGATAAAGTTGTCATCGGGTAATTTATAAGGAGTTTTT
This sequence comes from Nicotiana undulata, assembly GCA_005239495.1. Taxonomy (NCBI): domain Eukaryota; kingdom Viridiplantae; phylum Streptophyta; class Magnoliopsida; order Solanales; family Solanaceae; genus Nicotiana; species Nicotiana undulata. Next base: position 137,743 of record ML274901.1, on the reverse strand, counting down.
GAGTGACGATAAAGTTGTCATCGGGTAATTTATAGGTCAAAGGTTCAAACAGTCAAATCAAATATTTAATCTTACATGAAAAACAAATAAAAAAAAGAATAAACCGTCTATATCTCACTCTTTAAAGTGTCAACATTTTTTAAATCGTACATAAATACGAGATATTTTTTACATCAAAATTTTTAAAATATAGCGTAAAAATATTAAAACATGAAAAAGATTAGACCGACTGGGAAATTGTAATGTGAAAAAAGGTAAAGAAGAGGTCTTTCTTCGCTCATAGGGGTTTGTTTCCATTCGTGAGTGAAAGCGGTGGACTTCTTCTTTTGCTGCTACGTGTCTCTTCCCTTCTGACCAAGCTATATTAACGTAATATATACAGATATATACCGTCAGAATACCCTTTAACAACATTCATATATACGAACACTTTGACTATAAAAATTAATTATCTTTTTTTAAAATTAACTTTTTTAGGAATTAATTTTCATGTTATGTTATAATATATGAAAAAAGCCTAAAAATATTATTTAACTAACGGAAATAACCTATCGATATTATCCATTAAAAGGTCGGTCTATTTATGTCACTAACATTATACTTTTAGCCTATTCATGCCACTAACCTTATATGTTTGGCCTATTTATGCTATTGTTCACTAACTGTTCAATTTTTTGAGTTTTAAATAATAAAAATTAATTTTTCAACCCCATATTTACCACATGTCTTTATATTACTGGTTCTACTTTACTTGACCCTACATTTCTTTTAATCTTGATTATGCATAATTAACCATGCCCATCCAACCATCTTTTAATTCAACCCCTAATTCCTTGTCATGACTCAAAATCCAACTAGTTATGATGACACTTAACCCAACCCGCTAGGTAATCCAATTAACAACTATCTAATTTAATGAGATTATTTTAGACAAATAAATAATAAAATAATTGAACCTTAATACATTTTTCAAGGACTGGTAATACCGATCATGAGCTTCTATGATTTAGATTTTTACCGAATGAATTGAAATAAACACAACATCGATTTAAAATAAATACAAATCATTGTAAAATCATTGTTCAGTTTGATTTGTAAAAATCATTAATTCAAACTGAATAATGATTTTTACATTGATTTGTATTTATTTGAAACCGATATTGTATTTATGTCAATTCATTTTGTAAAAATTAAACTAACGGACCAACCCCTTCTACCCCGCCTACCCAGCCCCACCCGATCCCTTACATACCGGTTCGATACGGTTCCGATTTTAATCGGTTTGGGCTTGTCCGGTTTCGGGTCAATCCGGCCCGTTAGACACGTTTAACATGGATAGGCCGACCTTTTAACGGAAGACATAGATAAGCCATTTTCATGAATTGAATAATATTTTTAGGTCTTTTTCATATAATATATGTTTTATATAACAATATTTCGCTATAATATTCAAAATATTCAAAACAAACAAATTATTCTAGAAAGATTTGACTGCATATAAAAAAAAACAAGGATTTCAACTTGTATAATTGTATAAAACATCAAAACAATTGCTCTTTATTCTTAAAGCTGGAAGATGGAGAAAATTGCTTAGAGTGGAAAAATGGGATTTTCTCGTCAACGCTAGCAAAATAATGAGAAGAAATGGTACTCCCTCCTTTCCGGTTACTTATTTCTTATTTAATCTTTTTCAAAAAGAATGATATTTTTTTAAATTTAAAAATAATTAAACTTAAATTTTTAATTTTATTTTTACTGATAAGTTTTTATAGTCACACGAATATTTTGTCCACAAATTTCAAAAGAATTATAGCCACATAAATATAATATCTCTTTCGTTTCAATTTATGTGAACCTATTTCTTTTTTAGTCCGTGCAAAAAAGAATGGCCCATTTCCTTATTTGGAAACAATTTATCTTTATGCAATGATTTATAACAACACAAAATATATATGCCTCATTTTATACCATAAATTTAAATAGGTTCACATAAATTGAAACATAGAGAGTACTTATTTAGAGTCACAAGTTTAAATTTTTTTATTTTTTTATTAAACTCAATATCCAGTCAAATAAATTTTACTTTAATTGAAATGAAGGGAATAATTAGTGTATATATTCTTTATTTACATATTTATTTATATATATATAAAAGCTATTGAATTTAATCTGAACTTTTTTAGGGGAAACTCTATCCGTTTTGGTTGGGAAGAAGGTTCAAAATAACTATTCATTGGTTGGTTTAGTTTGCATATTTTTTCGTGGATCACTCAATTCGCTCGAAACGGATCTATTCCTTCAATCAAATCTTTGTATTCATATATTTAGTAAAGTCAATTGATTTAAAGGAGACTATGAAATTCATTGGGCGTGAGCGTCTTCGACTTTCTCCTACAGTCTTTTCTTACCACGTGGCTGCCATGCACGCACCTCCAATTTCTTTTGGACAGCAAAAGATCTGTTTTCAGTGACACAAGTATAATTTTATTGTTCATATTGTTATAAAATAAAGAATGTTAAATAAAGATTAGTACATAAAGAAACTGATATATTATTTAATTTCAGATTGATGTACACAATAAACTGAAATCTCCTTTGTTTAGAGAAGAAAGGAAGTTATTGTATAAATTGTTACTGCAAATTATTGTACAAGTTATTTGTAAACTGCTATTATACCAGATATAGATAATCTTCTACCGAGATTAATATTTATCTACAACGAAATAGCGAAAGGATAAGCTCATTATACTAGATATACATAATCTTTTATTGGGGGTAATATTCATCCATAACGGAGTACCGAAAGGATGAGCTTCTTCAGGAGACTTATTTTCAGTAGATTATTAAATAAATAAACGTATTTACGGCGGAGTCTCATATGGATAAGCTTATTCAGGAAGCTTATTACAGAGCACTAAATAAATATCCATAATATAATATATTTATAACATTCCCCCTTGGATGTTCATTAAAAGACAATGTGTCTTATTAAAACCTTACTAGGAAAAGTCACGCGGGAAAAAAATACTAGTGAAGAAAAAGAGTACCATATTTAGTAATTAATACGCATAACTAGTTGTCTCATTAAAAACCTTATAAGGAAAACCTGTGGGAAAAACTTTAATAAGGAAAAAGAGTATAGCGCGTATTTTACCCCCTGATAAAAACCTTGTTTCAAATATTTGAGTTTCTCCATTCCAATCTTGCATACCATCTTCTCAAAAGTTGAAGTTTGCAAAGATTTAGTGAATCAATCAGCCGGATTGTCACTTAAACGGACTTGTTGCACATCAATGTCACCATCTTTTTGAAGATCGTGCGTGTAGAATAATTTTGGTGAAATATTGTGATGACCCAAGGGGTCATTCTATGAATTTAGACTCCGTTCTATGCTTAATAGCCCTAAAAGATTAATTTTAAATACCTCAATTTACGTGCGCAGTCCAGGCGTGAAACTAGAAAGCTTTTATGTGAAAATATGAGAAATAGTGATTTCTAAAATTTAAATTTGATTATAGATGACTTTGATCAACATTTTGAGTAAACGGTCTCAAGCCTTAGAAATCCATTTTTAAAAAAAATTATTTTGCTGAAATATTTATGAAATAAAGAAAAAAAAAATATGTGAAACCCTTGGTATCGGGGCCGTATTTTGGTTCCGGAGCTCGATACAGGTTTGTTATGATATTTAGGTCTTGCTTGTGAAATTTGGTGAAAAACGGAGTTCGATTGACGTGATTCGGACATCCGGTTGAAAAGTTATGAACTATAAGTGTTCTTGAGGGAAATGATGAGTTTTAAGGTTTAATTCATGGTTTTACATGTCATTTTCATGATTTGATCGCACGAGCAAGTCCGTATAACATTTTTAGACTTGCGTGCATGTTTTGTTTAGAACCCCAAGGGCTCGGGTAAGTTTCGGATAGGCCACGAGAAGTTTGAGCATGTAAAAATGCAGTTGTAGGTCTATTTCTGGTGTCTGGTAAAATACACTATGCGAACGCGTGGTAACCCACGCGAACACACTGAACAAACGGGGAGGGGGGCTGGTTTACCCTATGTGAACGCATAGACCTAAGGTGAGAACCCGAAGCCTGGGGAATTTACTCTACGCGAACGCACCAGGTCAGCCGCGAACACATAGAATAGGAAGGGAGCTGGGGGATGGGTAGCATAATGCTATGCGAATGCGGCCTGTGGCTCGCGAACGCGTAGGCCTGTGGTTCGCGAACTCCTAGGCCTGGGGGATTAAGCCAATGCGAACGCGGCCAAGGCACGCGAACACATATAATCACTGTCCAGCTTATAAAAACCATATTTAAAACGGGCAGACCTTCTTCTTCCTCATATTTTCGAACCCCACAGCCCTAGGAACGAATTTCTTCACCAAAGTTCACCCCCAAGTCATAGGTAGTCAATTCTAAACTTTACTCTTTCAATTCCTTAATGTTTTTCATCACTTTTAAATCAAAAACTATGAATTTTCATGGTAAAAGTTGAGGGTTTGGGTAGAATTAGGGAATTATGTAGAAATCGAATTTTTATATCGAATTGAGGTCGGATTTTAAAACTAATTGTATATTTGGGTTCGTGGTGAATGGGTAAACGTAATTTGGTCCGAACCCCGAGTTTAGACCAAGCGGGCCCGGGTCGGGTTTTCACTTTTTTTTATAGAAAACTTAAGAAAAATCATGTTTTCAATAAAGTTAGTTCCTTTAGCATTAATTGATGATATTGGGTTAATTATGATTAGATACGAGCAAGTTAGAGCAAGATTTTAGAGGAAAGGCAGTAATTGAGCAGTGAGTGACCTACGAATTTGAGGTAAGTGTTTGGTCTAACTTTGACTTGAGGGAATAGGAATCCCCACTTGTTTGCTATGTGAAATGCATGTGTGTGGTGTATAGGTGAGGTGACGAGTATCTATGCACCACCAAATTACCTGCTAAACATGATCTTTTTCCCGTTTCCAACTTAATTGATTCTTGTTTTAATTGTTCTATGTTCATTATTGTTTCTATGACTACTTGGCCTTGTTATTTTGTTGTTAAATATTGTTGTAGTTATTTTGGAAAGAGTATTGGTTATTTATTTAGTTCCCTTGTGGTACAAAACGTTTGAGCAGTTTGACATTATTTTTACGAGGTATATATATATATATATATATGTGTGTGTGTGTGTGTGTGTGTGTGTGTGTGTGTGTTTATTTATAATTGTTGAGACAAAAATACTATGGAAGGCTTAGCCTGAATTGTGAAATTTATGAATAAATTGATATGATATGTCTGGTGGGAGCGGGTTGCACGCCGCAACAAGGAGTGATAAGGGTGGACAGGTGGATCGGGTTGCATGCCGCAACATGAGTAATAAGGGTGATATATTTAGGGAGGAGCAATAAGTGTGGACAGGTGGGAGCGGGTTGCACGTCGCAACAAGGAGCAATAAGGGAGGGCATTTATATTTTTACTGAATTTCAAAGAAAATAAAGATTTGAAAAGCTTAAATGTTTATTTTGCTATTCTTCATATTTTTGGCTCTACTTTTATTTAAAGTTAAAGTTTGGAAACTTGGAAATTATTTGAGAATTGGTAGTAGCTGAGACCTGGAAAAGGCGGCTGAGTTATTTTATTGTTGTTGCAGCATTTATTTATTTGTTTGGATTTCCTTCTTGCTTCATATATTATTGTCACAGGTTATATTGTTAAACCTCAGCCATAGCCTCGTCACTACTTCGTCGATGTTAGGCTCGGCACTTACTCAATACATGGGGTCGGTTGTACGGATACTACACTTTGCACTCTTTTGTGCAGATCCAGGTACTAGCCAGCAGTAGAGATTTTTAGAGCAGACATCTATTCATTCGGAGACACGAGGTATATCCGTCGGCGTTTGCAGATCCCGAGAGTCTTCTCCTATTTTCATAAACGCTATTTTTATTATATTCATAACAGTCACATTATTTCTTTCAGCCCAGTATTTGTAGTATTCTTTAGTAGTTCGTGAATTGTGACACCAGACCCTGGGGTAGTCTTAAAAGTTATTTATATAATTAGTTCGTGGTTCGTTTTAATTGATTGTTTATTATTTTATAGTTGGAAGTATTTGTTGGAAGCCATTAGATTAAGTATAATTACAATTGTTTCATCCCGTTTAAACGAATAATTTATAAAAAGTAGTTGAACGAACTCTAACATTGGCTTGTCTAGCAAGTGTGGTGTTAGGCGCCATCACGATCTCTAAGATTGGGAATTTGGGTCGTGACAAATATTCTTCGTTCTATCTCCTTTTATAAATCCCCCCTTTAATTGGACATGCATGCAGCATTGTCTTCGTATAAACTTGTGGATCTTTTATCACATCCCAAATCATATTTTTCTTGAATAAAATGAATAACCGATCTCAACCATACGCATTCCTTATTTGCTTCATGAATAGCAATTATCTCAGCATGATTTGAAGAAGTAGCAATAATAGATTGCTTTGTGGAGCAGCATGATATGACATTACCTCCACATGTAAACACGTATCCAATTTGAGATCGAGCTTAATGTGGACCAGATAAATAACCTGCATCTGTATAACCAACAAGATCTGCACTCCCTTTGTTAGAATAAAATAAACCTATATCAACTGTTCCCTTTAAATATCACAATATATGCTTAACTCCGTTTCAATGTCTTTGTGTAAGATAAGAGCTATATATAGTAGTAAATCAACATAAAATGCTATGTCAGACCTTGTAGCATTAGCAAGATACATAAGTGCATCAATTGTACTAAGATAAGGTATTTCGGGACCAAGGAGTTCCTTATCCTCTTCTGGAGGTTTGCACAGATCCTTATTCTCTTCAAGTGATCGAACAATCATTCGTGCACTCAATGGGTGCGCTTTGTCCATGTAAAAGTGTTTTAAGACCCTTTATGTGTAGGCAAATTGATGGATAAAGATTCCGTCTGCTAATTGTTCAATGTGCAAACTAAGACAAATTTTTATCTTTCTAAGATCTTTCATCTCAAATTCTTTCTTAAGATATTCAATTGCCTTTTGGAGCTCTTCTGGATATCCAACAAGATTTATGTCATCAACATAAATAACACGTATAACAAATTCTGATGTCATTTTCTTTATAAAAATACATGGACAAATAACATGATTTATGTAACCATCTTTCAGCAAATATTCACTAAGGCGATTATACCACATACACCAGATTGCTTTAAATCGTACAAAGATCTTTGTAATCTGATTGAATACATTTTCCGAGATTTTAAATTTGCTTTCGGCATTTTAAATCCTTCAGGAATTTTCATATAAATTTCATTATCAAGTGAACCGTACAGATAAGTTGTAACAACATCCATTAGATATATTTCAAGCTTTTAATGTAGTGCTAAACTGATGAGATATCGAAATGTTATTACATCCATAACATTGTCACACCTCCTTTTTCTCAATAGGGTGGGTAAGGGAGTTTTTCCAATTTAAGTGACATTATTCGAATTTGGGATTATTTATTTATTTTTTCAGAGTCGCCACTTGGGTAAATTTATGGTGTCCCAAGTCACCTATTTATTTTAAATCCCAAATCGAGGAAATTTGACTCCGTTAAAAAGTTTGCGAACCAAAATACCGGGAAAGGAATTCTGTTAACCGAGAGAAGGTGTTACGCACTCTCGAATTCCGTGGTTCAAGCACGGTCGCTTAATGATTCAACTTGGCTTAATTGATCTAATTACTCATTTTATGACCTATATGTATTTATCTTTTACCGCTTTTTAATTACTTGATTTATTTACATTTAAGGAACTATATTAAGACGGGTTACACGTACGTAAACCCGTTTAGTTTGGTGTGTCAAAAATTATGTCACGTGTACGTGTACACAACTCACGATATTTGGTTTATTTAAGAAAATAGTCAAAGTCGCGCGAACGCGTACCTTGGGTTTATTTGAAAATCGATATCACGTCACGCGAACATGTACGCAATCATGATAGTAGTTTAAAGTCCCACCTAAAAGCATTTCTACGAGTATTAATTTTCAAGTCTTATTGAGTCACGCAAACGTGTACACAATCAAAAATATTTGTTACTGTTTAGATTATTTTATTCAAAGTCACGCGGACGTATACTTTGATTTTAATTTTTGGTACCTTAAGTATGTCGATTGAACGTACAAACATCTGCGGTAATAACTTTAAGAGAGGTTTTAACGACCCGGTCTGTCGTTACGTAAAACCTGCATTATAATTAATGTAATTGACTTGTTATAGGTTGGTTATACTGTTATTGACGTGTTAGAGTTGGTAGGCTTGAAATCGAATGGTTGTACTGAAAGTTCAGTCATTTAGTCTTTAAAAGTAACCTTGAAATGGGAAAAGTCAACTGAGAGTTGACTTATTGGTAAATGACCTCGGAATGCGGATTTTATGGCTCAGATAGCTTCGTTAGGTGATTTCGGACTTAGGAGCGTGTTCAAAATAATTTTGTGATGTCCGGTGTAGAATTAGGCTTGAATTGGCGAAAGTTAGTTTTTTGGTGATTTCCGGTGCGCAGTGGAAAATAGGCTATCGGGGTCGGAATAGAATTCCGAAAGTTGAAACAGGTTCGTAATGTCATTTTGGACATGTCTGCAAAATTTCAGGTCAATCGGAGTTGTTTTGGATAGTTTCGGCATCATTGGTGAATTTTAGAAAATTTCAAAGTTCTTAGGCTTGAATCCGGTGTGATTTGGTGTTTTGATGTTAGTTTTGGTGTTCCGAGGGTGAAACTAAGTTTGAATGATCATATGTGATGTGTTAGTATATTTGGTTGGGGTCCAGAGGGGCTCGGGATTAATTTCGGGTGGTTAACGGACTCATTTGGACTTAGATAAATTGTTGGTTTTCTATTTTTTGTGCAGCAGGTTTTCCTTCACTGCGATCGCGTACGGAATGTCGCGATCACAATCGCGTAGTTCAAATTGAGAGGGGAAGAATTTTACTCTCTGCGATCGCATAGGCGTGTTCGCGATCGCAGAGGTGGAGCATGTTGAGCAATGCGATCGCGTGGGGCGTGTTGCGATCGCGTAGAGATAGCCATGGGGAGCGGGGTCAATTGTTCTTCGCGATCACGTGGGATTTGTTGCGATCGCGGAGAGTATTTTGGGCAGCAGAAGAATTGTGAATCGCGATGTGGGTCCCGCGATCGCGATGGATAAACATCTGGGCAGTTATTAAATAAACCCTTCCGCAACCTAAACCCTTTTTACACCATTTTTGTACGGACAGAGAGCTCTTGAGGCGATTTTTGAAGAGGGAAATCAATGGTATTCGTAGAGGTAAGTATTTTGGACCTTAAAACTCGTTTATGGGTGATTATAAAACATAATCTCAGTATTAAATTCATGAAAATCAGTAGAAAAAGGTTGGTTTAGGGCTTGAGATTATGAGACCTTTAGGGGTCGATTTGAGGGGTCAAACGAACTCCGATTTTTGTGTTCTATATATGTACGGATTCGTGAGAGGATGAAGAACATTTTGGTATAAAATTTCCTGAGTTTCGAGACGCGGGCCCGGGGGTCGGGTTTTGACCGAATTTGGATTTTTTAGCTAAATTCGATACTTTTCAATTGGAATTCGTTCCTTAAGCATAATTTGATGATAAAGGTCTGATCTTTATAGATTTGGAGCACTCGGGAGTGGATTCGAGACGCAAGCGTATTGTGGAATAGTTTCTGGGCTAGTTTGAGGTAAGTAATGTCTTTAAATCCTGTCCTGATGGTATGAAACCCTGGACTATGCACCCTTTCACGGGTTTTGAAATGCAAAGGTTGAAACTTTGGAGATATATTCCTTACTTAGGCGACTATTGAGTTGCGAAATGGCTTTCTAAAGCTTATTTCCAATAGTACTATATATACTTGATATGATTTGGGTTGTAAGCCATGTTTGGGGCCTAGTGCCGACTTGTTTACCCCTTGGGGGTTGTGTTTACTATATTTTCCTCACTAATGTTATGATTTTACACTCAGTCTTTTCCTGTGAAATGGTTTTGACACTCATAATATTTTGATACTATTTCTTGAAAATGAAATACTATTTTGGGTCGAGAACCCGGTATGTTATGGTCTAAGGGCAAATCGAGAGTGTCTGATTGAGTGAGGCTTTCGGGCCTATATTGTGAGAGGCTTTCAGGCCTATATTGTGAGAGGTTTTCAGGCCTATATTGTGAGAGGATTTCAGGCCTATATTGTGAGAGGCTTTCAGGCCTATGTTGTTATAACGCTTGGGCTGTAAGAGCCCCTCCAAGGTCTGTACACACCCCCAATGAGCGCAGGTACCTATTGAGTGATGATTATTGCCCACGAGGCTGATACTGAGTGATGATTATTGCCCGCGGGGCTGATACTGAGTGATGATTATTGCCCGCGGGGCTGATACTGAGTGATTGTGAGAATGCCTGATGGGCAATTGTTACGAGAAACGATTTTGGCCCGAGGGGCTGATTTATGATGATTTTACTAAGTTTTCGAACTATGATTTACTTCGTTTTCAAACTGGTTTTTACTGAGATTTACTGATATTACACTGGTTTCAATGGATTTCGGGAACCTGATTTTTGAACTCATGTATTTGATGAATACTATCTGGTGACTTGGTGTTTTACTGGGTTTTTTGTGAATTGGTGTATCTGCACTGTGTGTTTTATATTTCTCATACTGCGATTTATTTTCATTACTACTGAGTTGGCGTACTCATAAAGACTCCTTGTGCCTCTGTGCACAGATCCAGGTACCGATTTGGAGCAGTAGCTGCCTTGTTCGTTAGCAACAGTTCACGGGATTTCGAGGTAGCTGTCCAACGTCCACAACTTCTCCATCTCCCTTCCTTATTCAGTTTAGCATTTGATTCATAGAAACTTATTATGACATTAGCATAATTAGGTTTATTTCTTTCTAGATGCTCATGATCATTGACTCCAGTTTTGGGAGGGTTTTTTTGGGTTTGTTTAGACTATTATTAGGGCGTTAAGATTTAAATAATTTATTTTATTTCTATGCTTGTTGTTTATCGTTGTATTGTGAACTATTATAAAAGAACCAATGCGTAGTAAAGTGATGGTTAACTAGCCTAGTTCCACGATAGGCGCCATCACAGCCTGTTAGGATTTGGGGTCGTGACAGAGGCTAAGGCATTGTGCGACGTTCAACAATACATATACTTGCACAACTATTTTATGCTTTAAATTGATTCACACTGTGATTTATAAATCCACCTTGAGCTATTTTACATAGGTAGAACGTTTATGAACCAGAATAGTTACTTGGATGGAGAAACTTCATTTAATTATAGGTTTGAAGTTATAACAAACTAAAATTAACGATACAGTTTCCATAGATTACAAATGACTAATTTTAGAACTCTAGAACTTCATACCATGCTATTACAGAACTAATTTTAGTAAATCCTAGGATCATCCCAAATTAGATCTAAGAGTAAAACACTGGCTTTTCAACCTTAAATGAGTCTAACACATTATCTATATGGCTGCATTTAGAATTGCAAAGCTAATCACAACTATTATAATTCCAAGCAATACGTACTATTGAAGAAATGTAAATAGATAAGGAAAACAAGTAATTATTTACATAACTTTTTGTGATGACCCAAGGAGTCATTTTATAAAATTAGACTCCGTTCCATGATAAATATCCATAAAAGACTAAAATAAAATACCTCAATTTGCATGCGCAGTCCGGACGTGAAACCAGAAAGCTTTTATGTGAAAATATGAGAAATAGTGATTTTTAGAATTTAAATTTGATAAAAGTTGACTTAGGTCAATATTTTGAGTAAACGGACCCGGATCCGTATTCCGATGATCCCGGGAGATCCGTAGTAAAATATGGTACTCGGGCGTATGCGCGAAAATGAATTTCGAGGTCCCAAGACTTAGAAATCAATTTTTGAAGAAATTGTTCTGCTGAAATGTTTATGAATAAAAGAAAAGAAATAATGTTTAAAATCATTGGTATCGGGACCGTATTTTGGTTCCGGAGTTCAGTACAAATTTGTTATGATATTAAAAGGTTAACTGTGAAATTTGGTGAAAAACAGAGTTCATTTGACGTGATTCAGACATCCGGTTGAGAAATTATGAATTTTAAGAGTTCTTGTTGAAAATGATGAGTTTTGAGGTTTAATTCATAGTTTTACATGTTATTTTCACGATTTGATCGCACAAGCAAGTCCGTATGATATTTTTAGACTTGCGTGCATATTTTGTTTAGAGCCCCGAGGTCTCGGATGAGTTTCGGATAGGCCACGAGATGTTTTGAACTTAAGAAAAATGGCTGGTTTTTCATTTTCTGATGTCCAGGTCTTTTGTTCTATGCGATCGCATAGGAATGTCCGCGATCGCATAGTGTAAAACCTGAGGTCCCTTTTTGTTCTATGTGATTGCATAGCTATATCCGCGATCGCATAGTGTTAATTTGTTGGGGGTCAACTTTGTTCTAGGCGATCACATAGATTCTTCCGCGATCGCATAATGTTAAATTTCTGGGGGTCAACTTTGTTATATGAGATCGCATAGATTCTTTCGCGATCGCATAGTGTTAATTTCAGGGGTATTTTTTTATTCTATGCGATCATATATCTTCTTCCGTGATCGCATAGAAGGCCCGCCCAATTATATAAATACACTGTTAAACCGGGCAGGACCCTTTCTTCTCCAAATTTTCGAGGTTCCATCCCTAAAAATGATTTTTCTTCAACAATCTTCATCCCCAAGCATAGGTAATCAATTTCAAACCCTGTTCTTTCAATTTCTTACTATTTTGCATAACTTTTAAAGCAAAAAGAAAGAATTTTCATGGTAAAAAATTGAGGGCTTGGGTAGAATTAAGGAGTTTTGTAAAAATCGAATTTTTATATCAAATTAAGGTCGAATTTCAAAACTAATAGCATATTTGGATTCGTGGGTGAATGAGTAAACGTAATTTGGTCCGAACCCCGAGTTTAGACCAAGCGGGCCCGGGGTCGGGTTTTCACTTATTTTTTAGAAAACTTAGAAAAAATTATATTTTTCAATAAAGTTAGTTCCTTTAGCATTAGTTAATGATATTAAGTTAATTGTGATTAGATTCGAGCAAGTTAGAGGTGAATTCAAAAGAAAAAACAATAATTGAGCAGTGAGTGGCTTGCGGAATTGAGGTAAGTGTTTGGTCTAACTTTGACTTGAGGGAATAGGACTCCCACTTGTTTGCTATGTGAAATGCATGAGCTTTGTGTATAGGTGAGGTGACGAGTATCTATGCACCACCCAAATTGTCTCTTAAACATGATCCCTTTTCTCGTTTCCCACTTATTTAATTATTGTCTTAATTGTTATATGTTCATTGTTGTTTCTATGACTATTTGGCCTTATTGATTTGTTGTTAGATATAATTGTGACTATTTGGAAAGAACATTGGTTGTTTGAGTTGGTTTCCTTGTGATATACAATGGTTGAGAGTTTTGACATTGTTTTTACGAANAGACCAAGCGGGTTCGGGGTCGATTTTTGAAATTGAATGGGAAAACTTAGGAAAACCATTGCTTTTCAATAAAGATGATTCCTTTAGGCTATGATTGATAACATTGGACGAATTGTGATTAGATTCAAGCGGATTAGAGGCAAATTCTAAAGGGAAGGCAGTGCTAGAGCAGTGAATTGCTTGCAAGATTGAGGTAAGTGTTTGGTCTAACTTTGACTTGAGGGAATAGGAGTCCCCATTTGTTTGCTATGTGAAATGCACGGGTGTGGTGTATAGGTGAGGTGACGAGTATCTATGCACCACCCAATTTGCATGTTAAGCATGATCCCTTTCCCGTTCCCAACTTAATTGATTCTTGTCTTAATTGTTCTATGACTATTTGGCGTTGATACCTTGTTGTTAATACGTTGTGGTGGTTATTTTGTAAAGAGTATTGGTTGTTTATTGGGTTCTCTTGCGGTACAAACGATTGAGCAGTTTGGTGTTGTTTTTACGAAGATTTTATATATATATATATATATATATTGATGTTCCTGTTGGTTTCATGGTTGAGAGGATATTGATGAAGTTATGAGAAAAATGCAGTTTATTATTTATAATTGTTGAGACAAAAATATTGTAAAAGGCTTGGCCTGAATTGTGAAATTTATGAATAAATTGATATGATATGTCTGGTGGGAGCGAATTGCACGCTGCAACAAGGAGTGATAAGGGTGGACAGGTAGTATCGGGTTGCACGCCGCAACAGGAGTAATAAGGGTGATATATTTTTAGGGGGGAGCAATAAGGGAGGACAGGTGGGAGCGGGTTCCACGCCGCAACAAGGAGCGATAAGGGAGGACATTTATATTTTACTGATTTTCAAAGAAAATAAAGTTTTGAAAAGCTTAAAGGTTGATTTTACTATTCATTATATATTTTGGCGCTATTTTTATTTAAAGTTAAAGTTTTAAAATTCGGAAATTTATTTGAGAATTGGTTATACCTGAGACCTGAAAAAGGCAGCTGAGTTATTTTAATTTGTTGCAGTATTTATTAATTTATTTATCTATTTGTTTGTTTGTTTAGATTACCTTCTTGCTTTATTAATTATTGTTGTTACCAGTTATATTGTTAATGCCCCGCCTTAGCCTCGTCACTACTTCGTCGAGGTTAGGCTCGGCACTTACTCAGTATATGGGGTCGGTTGTACTGATACTACACTTTGTGCTCTTTTGCACATATCCAGGTACTAGCCAGCAATAGGAGGATTTCAGGACGACCACCTATTCATTTGGAGACACTAAGTACATCTGCCGACGTTCGCAGATTCCGAGAGTCTTCTCCTATTTTTACATACATTGTTTTTATTATTATTTAGAACAGTTACACTATTTCTTTCCGCCATTATTTGTAGTATTCTTTAGTAGTTCGTGGATTGTGACACCAGACCCTGGGGTAGTCTTAGAGTTATTTATATAATTAGTTCGTGGTTTGTTTCATTTAATTGGTAATTATTATTATTTTATTTGAATGTTGTTGGGAATTATTTTAGTTAAGTTCATTTTGAATTTATTTATTTATGCCTAAGTAATTAATTAAAAAAATTAGTAATCGACTTCTAACATTGGCTTGCCTAGAAAATGTGGTGTTACGCGTCATCACGATCCCTAAGGTTGGGAATTTGGGTCGTGACAGTTTTGTTCCGAAATCTAAATAACCAAACTTCAATTTACAAGCTTCAAACTGTACTACTCATGTCTTTCTTTCAATCAGGACAGCAGGCAGAAATGTCATCATACTTCATAGTTTGAGCAGATTCCATTGCTTGTTCATATGCAACTCTGACCAACTAGTGGTCACACTTACACCTTGAGTGCTAAATTGCCTCAAATGTGAAATGAAGTTCCTAGCCACTGATCATCTACTACCAATACCAGGTAGAATTAAACTAGCATGCTTATGATCAGTTAAACACACCAAGCATTGACAGAGAAAATATCATTAAAAACAACTTAAACAAACTCAAAACCAAGCATGAGGGTGATATGAAAGATATCTGAACACTTAAAATAGGTGTAGAGCAAGAAACATAGCTCTTTGGGCTATTTAGTAGCTAACAGAAACTAAATCCACAAAGTTTTGAACAGATAAAACACCAAGTAGCATCCATTCATTAATTTAGATAATTAAGATATAATTTCCAGAAAGGTTCAGAGAAAATAAAACCAGTAAATCCAGAAAAACAGGAATATATAACTTCAACAAGAATAGCAACTCATATTTCATTTATACATTTCCAAGAGAGCCATAGATGAGATTTCAACATACCTAAAGTGGGAATCAAAGAACTGAGACCAAATAAAGGTCAGAAAACCAAAGAGGAAACTCAACAAAACTCAGAAAGAACAACAACAGGTAAGCAAGCAACAACAAGGAAGAAATTTCAGCCTAAACTCCAATTTCAGCTCAAGATCCAACTTAGAAAAACCAAAGTCAAAAGAAAAATAGAACTTCTGAACTTTTGAGAGTGTAAAGATGCAGAAATTCTGTATAGAAATCAGTCTTGAAAATGAAGGAGTGAGTGTGAATTTTCACAAAGTATTTTCGTGTGTTGAGTGAGAGAGTGTGAGTCCCTTTTTATAGAGGGTAGTGGTGCACAAGGATACGAATGTGGGGGGGGGGGGGGGATATTCCCGCATATATTTCAGGGGTGTCAGTTGTCAAATAGGATAAGAAAATATCTTTTCGTAACAGATTTTGGTACAGATGTCCTTTTATCCAAATTTCAGTACCTTTTCTTAACAACATTGGGACAGCTGCCCCTTTCTAGAAGTTTCTTCTAATTTTACTCTTTTAAACTTCTGAAAATTCATTCATTAAACCTTACGTTATTACAATTAAACCCCTTCTAGATGACTCCTACCTAAAACTCCTAATTTTCTGATTTTGTTTGGCCCCTCTAGTTTTGTTATTACCCTTTCTACTCCCCATGGTTTCAATTGTGCACTCAAAATATCAATAAACAACTAATTGAGGCAGAATATCATAGATAAACCAAACAGAAATGATTAATTGAAACCTAAGTAAATTACTGACTTAACCGAAGTTGATTAATTAGACTTAGACAAACATGTGGTTGAAAAAATGCAACTAGCGAAATAACTATGCACCCAAACTTAAACTAATCATGTTTTAAATTAAACAAACAATAACGAAGAAAACAGATCCAACAAACAAAAACGACAACACACAAGAAAAAGAATAAAAAGAAAGAGAAAAGAAAATATACTAGTTTTTGTCGGAAAATGAGTTGACGATGGAGGCAGTGTTGATTTAGCCGGAACTTGGCTGGACTCCGGTGAGTTTTGAACTGAATTAAACTAACATGAATCGATTTCTCATGTCAAGTGAAATCGACTCATGTGAGTTTGAGCCAAACAGACTTGAAATTCTCCGAAAAAATATTTAGGTTTTTTTTCGTTTTTATATTTGAAATTGGTCCGATTTGAGGAGTTTTCTGGGAAAACTGGTGGTAGATTAGGATTGAGGGGGAGACGCAGGTTAACTGGTGTAAATTTAGAGTGGTTTGGGGTATCGCCGCCGCCGTGGGAGATTTACGGCGATGGCCGGCGGTGGGGCTTTGAAAGATGTGAGAGAGATGCGGGAGGTGGGGAATTGAAGTCGGCCTCTAGGGTTTGGGGGTTGGGGATTTCGACAGTTATAAGGGAATGGATGATCAGTTCTTGGCCGTTGGATTTGATGGTGAACGGCTAGGATTAAAGTTACTGAAACGACGCCATTTTCGGTAACTGAAGAGCTGAACCGGATTTTTGACTTGGTGGAATTGGGCCGGGTGAATGGGTTAAGTTTTGGGGACGGGGCTTGGTTAATTACTGGCCCAATCCTGTTTAGTCCAAATGAGACTCTATATTAATTTCTAAAAATCTAATTAATTTAACTCAATCCTAATTAAATACTAAGTTATATTAATTCATAAAACTAATTATATATTTACCCTTATTATTTAAGTAATTATTCAATTCTAAGTTATAACAAGTAAAACTACTAATTTTAACATTAAAACTACAAATGTCAAAAATAGCAACAACAAAAAATTGACTTCTTCTAATAATGTGATTAAATTATGTAATTTGATATTAAACTAAATTAAAAACCTAATAATGCAAGATGATGAAGGGTTTAATATTATTTTTTTCATAACTTTAAAAATAAAAAATGCGACTAGAAATGCAAATAATTCCAAAATAAACATCAACAATTCTAAAAAAGATCTAAAAATAAATAAGACTAATTTATTTATTAAATTTGTAGGAATATTTTAGTAAGGTAAAAATTACATGCTCACAGACATGTGAATATGTTTCATCAAAATCGACTCCAGGTCGTTGTGAGAATCCTTGTGCGGCAAGGTGAGCTTTGTATTTTTCTTTTCTATCATTCCTTTTTCGCACAAAAACTCATTTATGACCAACTGGTTTTATACTAGCAGGTGTTTCGACTACTGGTCCAAAGACCACTGTTTCAGCAACTACATTCATTCGGATTGAATTGCCTCTTGCTATTTGTCCAATCAGATCTTTGTCGATATTCTTCAACAGATTAGGGTTCAAGATCCTCACTATCTCGCATAATGTTAAGTGCAACATTATATGCAAAAATATTATCCACCACTATTTCAGATTGAATTAAATTAATCCCTTCACCAGTAATTTTTTTAAAAGTTTCTCACTCAATTGAGTATCGGGTTCATTTGATTTCTTCAGGAATCTCAGAACTAATCAGATCTTGGGTCTCTTCAGGAGATCCCTTCATAGTATCATTTTGATCATTTGTCGATTTTCTTTTCCGAGAATTTCGATCCTTAGAACTAGAAGGCCTAACATGCTTTAGGCGTGCTTTAGGTTCACTAGCTCTCATGCTAGTAGATGGTCCTGATGGGACATCAATTCGAATAGGTACATTCTGTGCAGAGATATGTGACTTAGTTATCCTTTTCAAATCAGTATATGTGTCTGGCACTTGATTTGCTATATTTTATAAATGGATGATCTTCTGGACCTCCTGATTACATATAGAGGTATATGGATTAGAATGAGATAATGATGAAACTTTTCACACAATTTTTCTTTTGATTTCCTTTTTATCTTCCCCTAATTGTGAAAATTTTGCTTCATCAAACCGACAATCTGCAAATCGAGCAGTAAATACAATCTCCCGTCAATGGTTCAAGATAGAGAATAATAGAAGGTGATTCAAACCCAACATATATACCTAAACTTCTCTGTGGGACCACCTTACTTCGTTGTGGTGGTGCTACTAGCACATATGTATAGAGCACATCCAAAAATTCGTAGATGGACAATATCTGCTTCATGACCAAAAATTAATTATGACAGAGAATATTTATTATAATGTTTCGGTATGAGACGGATAAGTGATGAAGCATGTAAGATATCATGGACCCAAATAGTAGTGGGCAATTTTGTTTTCATAGTAGTGTCTTGCTATCAATTGCAAGCGTTTAATAAATCACTCTGCAAGGCCATTTTGAGTATGAACATAAGCTATATGATTTTTACTTTTATCCCAACTAATAGATAAAAATCATAAAAAGCTTGAGATAAGAATTCTCCAACATTATCGAGGCGAATAGACTTTATAGGATAATCTGAAAATTGTGTCCTTAATCAAATTATTTGGGCTAATAGCTTTGCAAACACCAGGTTGCGAGATGATAGTAGGCGCACATGAGACCATCTTGAAGATACATCTATTAGGACCATAAAATATCTAAACGACCCACTTGATGAGTGAATAGGTCCACATATATCCCCATGTATATGTTCTAAAGAGGCAGGGGATTCAATGTCAACATTCATTGGTGATGGTCTAGTGATCGTTTTGCTTGATAACAAGCATCACAAGAAAATTCATTATTTGTAAGAATCTTCAAGTTCTTTAATGGAAGCCCACTCGAATTTTCAGTAATTTGTCTCATCATTATTGATCCAGTATGGCCCGAACGGCCATGCCAATGCACAAAAATATTTGAATCAGTAAACTTCTAGTTAACGATAAAGTGTGCTTCCGTTGTACTAATCTTTGAATAGTATAAATCAGAAGATAAAGTTGATAACTTTTCTACAATGCACTTTTGTCCAGAAACATTCTTTGTAATACAAAGATATTCTATATTCATTTTATCTATCGTCTGAACATGATACCCATTTCAGTGTATATCTATAAAACTCTTCGGGACTTGGAGGAGAATAATGCATTGTCTATTATATGTTTTGTCCTTTCACCGGAGCCTTCAATCAAACTTATATTACCAGAAATTATTGAAACATTTGATTTTTCCTTATGCAAATAAGAAAAGTATTTCTGATCTTTAAATATGGCATGAGTTGTTCCACTATAATTACACAAATATATTCATGATTGGTCTTTGATCCAAACGTAATTTGAGGATTATCCTCATTCTTCAAAATGATACAAACAAAATAAATATGATAGTAAACATCATTATCAAAGCATAACTTTTATTTATGTGCAACAATTACATAACCATATTATCTACTACAAACAACAAAAAGTAAAATATTTATATTTCTACAGATTAATCACTGATCACATCACTTGTTTCTCCTTTTGAAAGTGCAAAGTAATCAGCTACATCCAAATGCATGAAGTCTAAATTATCTCCAGAAATAAAATTAGCTTCAACATTTTTCTCTATCTTCTTCAAGGAGGCTTGATAAAGCTCAACCAGATGCTTTGGCGTACGAGAGGTACGTGACCAGTACCTTTTTCCTCCACATCTGTAGCATGCATTTTCTGCCTTTGTTGCTTGCACCGCTTCATGCTTTTGTTCCTTCCTTTTCTACTGCTAGTGGTGAGGAGGGTTCTTTGGTGCATTATTATTATCATGATTGGAGTTTCTTCCCCCTCCGCGGTCATGATCACGATTGGGGCCACGACCTCTTCCACGCTTATCTTGGTGGAAATTCGTCTCATTCACTTCAGGGAATGAACAAGAAGGTCGGCTTTAATATCCCATTATGTTGCTCGGCTACAAGAAGATGTGAGATAAGTTCATAATACTTTTTGAATCCCAACTCTCGATATTGCTGCTGCAGTAGCATATTCGAGGCATGAAAAGTGGTGAAAGTTTTCTCCATCATATCATGGTCAGTAATATTATCACCACATAATTTCAATTGAGAAATAATTTTAAACATAGCAGTATTATGTTCACTGATAGATTTAAAATCTTGTAGCCTTAGATGAGTCCAATCATAACGTGCCTGTGGAAGAACGACCATCTTCAGGTGGTCATATCTATCTTTCAAATTATTCCACAATATAAATAAATCTTTAATGCTAAGATATTCCATTTTCAAGCCTTCATCAAGGTGATGGCGTAAGAATATTATTGCTTTAGCACAGTCTTTGTTTGATGCTTGATTTTTGTCCTTGATGGTGTCTGCCAGACCCATCTCATCAAGATGAATTTCAGCATCAAACACCCGAGACATGTAGCTTTTGCCCGATATATCTAGGGCTACAAATTCAAGTTTAGAAAGAATTGACATTATTTAGAAAAAGAAAGTGTGTACTTGTGATACTTTCAAAGTATTTGCTCGAGATGACGGAGTCTCGTGCTGATAACGTGTTATAAAATAAAGAATGTTAAGTAAAGACAAGTATAGAGAGAAACTGATATATTATTCAATTTCAAACCGTTGTACATAATGAACTGAAATCTCCTCTATTTATAGAAGAAAGGAAGTTGCTATATAAGCTGCTACTGCAAGCTGCTTGTAAGCTACTGTGTAAGCTGCTTGTAAGCTGCTATTGTACCAGATATAGATAATCTTCTACCGGGTAATATTTATCCATAACGGAGTACCGAAATGATAAGCTCATTGTATCAGATATAGATAATCTTCTACCGGGGATAACATTTATCCATAACTGAGTACCGAAAGGACAAGCTTCTTCAGGAGGCTTATTTCCAATAGAGTACTAAATAGATAAACATAATTGTGGCCAGGTCTCAAATGGATAAGCTTCTTCAGGAAGCTTATTTACAACGGAGTGCTAAATGAATATCCATAATATAATATATTTATAACACATATATTGTTTTGTAGTTTAATCGCATATGTTTAGGCAGAGGCAAAGCCAAAATCTCAACCTTATGGGTTCAGAATTCTAGTATTTTAAGTTATTAGGTTCTAAAGTAATAATTTATACAGTATCAATGAACTTTGTAAGATAAATACAATATTCAAAACTATTAGGTTCGGACGAACCCGTCTCGGCACTCTAGCTCGCCCCTGCTTTTGGGTTCATGTTATGACTTTGACAAGTACTTAAATTTAGTTAAAAAGGAGTTGAGTATTAATTTGAGTTCAAATCTCTATTACTTACGTTTAATTAATACATTTTAAGTTCAAAACGTGTAATGCACTTCGAAGAACACAATTTTACACATCATTACATTTAGTTAACATAAGAAATATTCAGTTAAATCGTTTATATATATACATATTATATCGTTATTCTTTTCTGATAGATTAAAAAGAAAAAGAAATCATACAAAAAAGAATCAGAGAGTAATAATTAATCAATCTATATTTACCATATACTCAAGGAAACAACATAGAGGAGTCATATATCTCCAACTACACAAATTAAAGAAAATACAAATCTTAATTTTTTCAAATAACATAAATAAATAAAAAGAGGAAGAAAATATAAGAAAGAGATAATGTCTCTCTGTGTATTGAAAAGTGAATCAGTTCTTGGTGTTCATGCTCTTATTAACATTTTCCTTTATAATCTGTGTGGATTCTTCAGCTTTTCCCTTCACTGTATCTTTCATTTTTTGTGTGGTTTCTTTAACTGAATCCCATGTTTGTTGAGCTGTGTGTTTTGCTTTTCCAGCCACGTCTTGTGCTGTGTCTGCTACCTTATCTCCCATTGCTTTCGTCTTGCGTATTGCCTTTCACACACACATCGAAAATAAGTATTAATTGATAACTTGAAATAATTTATAAACGATAAGTAATACTTATAATATACTAACATGTTATACAATCATATAATTAGAAATAGCATTAAAGGCTTATCGAACGGATCGGGCGGATAATTACATTCAACGGTTCGGCTTAACAGTTATCGAATTATAAATATAATAACTCGCTAGTCATCCAATAAGACAACATGTGGATGGATATCGAATTAATAATTATCGGACGGTTATCGGACGACTTATCGGCTAAACCAAATAATTTTTTTGGGTACAATAATTCTATCAATCAAACGGCAAAAGATTCAGCCGTCGGCCTCAAAGCTCTGGCACTTAACTTAGTTAGAAGTTGTAATCCGATTATGTAATATGCAAATAGATAAATGTACAACATGTGGGAAAATCAATAATCATATCAAACTTGGCAGCCAGCTGTAATTGAATCAAGAAGCTTGAAAAAGAATAGTAATATACAAATAACAATGGGAGGAAAGATAGATAAACAATGGTACTTTATATACATATGGGTAAACGTTCAAAATATAAAAATTCTTAGTGGGTTAACGATTAACTCAATAAAAAAAATTGAGTAATCGTCTCAAACCGTTAAGCCGTTAATTATAAAATCTCAATTCGTTTCTCATTTATAACCTCGATAATCCGATACCGATAAACTAATAAGCCATCGATTCGATTCGGTTAACGGTTTCAATTCGATTTTGAACTGACCTACTTAAAGGTGACAAGATACAGTGACCTTTCTATATATAATTGTCATCCTTTATATCAATATTTTAGTATAACAATCAAGTTATTTTGGAATCAAATTTTATTGTTATATTATAATATTTGTTTTCTATAATAGTAATTTAAAAATTATAAAAATTAAATAAACAAAACTGTCATAGAGACGTTTGATTGATAATAAGGTATTGATTGATAATTGGCTGAGAAACCCAAGCAACCAATTCCGAGGACATGAAATCTCTAATTTTTTGGTCAAAAATAATCGTGTAAAATTTCTCTGCTACACCTCCACATGAATAATATATAAAGAGATATATGTTACAACCCGAGCAAAAAAATCAAATTCATCACAAAAAGTAGAGATGAATCGATAATATATTGTATACAGATAATATAGAGTAAACATCGCTGCAAACAGGGGCGGACTCAGGTGGGGCCAAGAAGGTTCATATGAACCCGCTTCGTCAAAATTTTAGTATTTTATATAGGTTATATTCTGCAACTTTGAATATATTGCTATTATTGAACCCACTTGATCAACAAAGTTCAAATCTTGTAAAAATGATTCAACAAGTTCGAAATTCTCGAAGTTCGAGTGCTCGAGACGCAACTGCATCTATTGTTCGTTCTTGATTCTGTAATTTTTGTCACATATATTTTTCACATGTGGACGTACAATCATCAATACTAACGCAAGCTCCGTTAGCTTATTTCCCTCCTACTTCGTGTGTTTCTTTTTTTAATCTTTGTTTTCTATTTTAGTACGTTTAAGATGATGTTTTTACTCAAATCATATAGTAAGAATTATATTATATCATTTATTTACTTCAAGAAACCAAAATTATCTAGACAGTTTTTACATTAATTTTAATAAAATATGTAATTGAAACAATTGATATTATTTTTTTGTTAGTTAATCTTAAATTAGTTTATGCTAAATAATTTACTGTGTTACACTATAATTGTTACTTTACTTTATAAGTTCTCTTATCTTATACTTAGTTTCTATTAGCTTATATGTAATTCTTTTTCTTGTTGTCTTCTTTTTTTTTTTTTTTTTTTTTTTTTTTTTTTTTTTTTTTTTTTTTTTGTAAATACAACTTAATCAAAATAAGATTTTCAGTAAATTCTCTCTGATACTTTATTTAATTGTAACAATCTTTAAATTCTCTGAGGAAACATTATTTGATAGATCAAATTTAAATATTTTTAGTTAAAGTAAATTAATGTTATAAAAATTTTAAATTGTTTGCCCAAAATGTTTTTTGGAAAAAAGGTATCAACCTCAACTTTTATAAAATTTTCATTTTTTGGTAGCAGTATAAAACAAAAAGTAAAAACGTGTTGCATAAATCTCTCTTGTTGAGCTGGGTAATATTTCAATTGTTAATTTATATCTTTATTTACTGAACCCGTTTATATAAAATCCAGAATTTACTGTATGCAAATAAATTTATATTACCTCGTCAGCAGCCGAGGCAGTCTCGTTTTTAACTACTTGACTGGCTCTCTGGGCGGCATCAGCCCCCTGCTTCATTGCATCCGCACCCTTTTGTACTGAGTTTTGAGCCTCATCTTTAAATGCCGTGGCTAGGTGACGATTATTTATCCGCTGCACAAATTCATGTATTACACATTAATTAATGCTTAAACATTAAAAAAAGAATACCTTGTTAATGGCGATGTAAATTATTAATAGCAACGTGGCAGAACCAGTAAAGTTATCTTTGTATAATTTATAGGTCACAGATTCGAATCGTGAAAACACCCAATAATATGGCAGAGACACCTTTATATAAGAATGTCATCTGATCAATATCACTTCGACTATAAAAACATTAATTTTGGAACACGAAGACAAGCTTTAGAACCTCCGCAAACTTACACTAAGATCAAGTTATAATTTAATAATAAGTCGATGTTGCTTGCACAAAATCTCGTGTATGACACTAAGGGCTCGTTTGGTACGATTCATAAAGTAAAATAATACATGCATTAACTTGGTGTATTAGTATTATTTTGTTTGGTACACTTTTTGAACTTATGCATTAGTTATGCAAGCATTAGTTATACACCATATTTGGTATTATCCTATGCATAATTAATGCATAGGAAACCATGGTATTAACAATGCAATGAGTTTTAATGCGTGCATTAACTTAGTTAAGACAAAAATGTCCTTCAAATTTATACTTGATTAATATATGCTATTATATAATGCAAGTTTGAAATAATCCAAGCAAGTGAGAAATAAAATTATATTCCTAGTAAATAAATAAATACTTAGCATAGTTTTTTTTATAAATAATATTAAGTTCTATTACAATATAGGTAGGCAAACCTCTTTCATATACAAACATTCCTTAACATATGTTTCTCTTAAAAAGATAAAGTGATGGACTGATTATGAAAGTATTTTTGTAAATAAACAGTTCTTGTAGAAATAATGTAATGTTTTAATACATCAAACCAGACAATGAATTAGAAATATGTCCGCATAACTAATGTAAGAATAACTAATATCAGCATTATTAATATACAATATTCAGCATTATTCTTATACACTCTATCAAACGACCTTGAATAACAATTATCACTAGAAGGATTGGAATGAATTCCAACCTTCTCAAAAACTTTAATAGGGATATACATCCAATAGATAGATCATAAATTCAAGTTATATTGGAAAGTTAAAATAAATTTAAAAAAAAAAAAAAAAAAACCTGGAAAGGTCTGAATGCTCCACTAACAAAAACTCTACTAAAAGCAGACGTCATGCTTGCCATATCTCTCTAATTGAATTTGTTTTTTTTATTTATAATTTGCTTCCTAAATTGATTTGCTTCTTCTATTCTTTTTTGTTTAAATTCTGGTAGAGTTATAAATAGGGAAAGATTGCCAATATTTTCTCTATTTTAATGGCTGATAAAATTTCCCTTAGGATTAGAGGTAATTTCAATGCCTTTTTCCCGAGTTTAAGCTAACCATTGTTAAGAACTTACAAGAGCAATGCACGGATCACTGTCTACTTTAATGCCTCTAATTTTTTTATTTTTTTTTTAATTTAAAAAAACCAAATAAATTGTACCATAAATAAATTGAGTACTTAGAACAATTTTTTTCTGTTGCTTCTTTCTTCTTTTCAGGTTATTACTCATATCCGATTCTTACACCAAATCATACTAATTTATTATATTTGGGATACAATATTAATTAACCATAATTAGTGATAAAATGCAAACTCCTATATAAGTGAGTCATTTTTTTTTTCCTTTAGTAATGTATATTTTTAGCGCTCTAAAAAATAATAACCGGTAAAATATATATTTTCTGTATTTATGTCTATATATAGAGAGAATGTACATATTTTATATGTTTATTGGCTAGCGAATGCAATTAATTCTGACCGACCAGCTAATCTTGTATTTTGCCCAAAGTGTTTTTCCGATTCCATTCTTTATCTTTCGTTTTGGTATTTATTCTGTCAAAATTCATTTGGCTTGTTTTAGAATTTCAAAATATAATAAAGAGAAATAGTCCAAGTCTATCATAACGATTTATCATTGAAGAAAAGGATTAGTTAACAGAATTGAACTCATAGAATATAGGGAAAATTTCACAAAAGAACAAATAGCCTCCACGCTATTTAATTTTATAGCTCATAATTTAGGGATTTTTTTATTCCTATACACTATTTGAAACTTTATTACCCTTAATGTCCATGTTTAGCTAATTACCTAGCATAAACAAGTTTTGTTTATAAAATATATACAATCCACCTTAAAAAGCTCCCAAATTCATTATTTGTGCCTTCAATCAAGGAATTTAGTTACACCATTTTCCTTTTTTTTTCTTCTTCTCTTTCCTTATTTTTCCGATATTATTTGTGCCACTACCGTTATGCAGATTGATTCCCATATTTCAAGAAAAAACAATCATAATCTTCTTTTTCACCCCTCCTCTTTAATACTTTACCCACAGGTTCAGGGCCATATACCGTGTATTGTGATGCTTCACGGGTTGGACTTGGTGCAGTGTTGATGCAAGATGGCAAGGTTATAGCCTATGCTTCGCGTCAGTTGAAGGTTCATGAGAAGAATTATCTAGTTCATGACTTAGAGTTAACAGCCATTGTCCATGCGTTGAAGATTTGGAGGCATTATCTGTATGGGGTGTCATGTGACGTGTTCACAGATCATAACAGTTTGTAGTATCTGTTCAAGCAGAAAGAGTTGAATATGAGGCAGAGAAGATGGTTAGAGCTGTTGAAAGACTATGACATTACCATCATATATCATCAGGGGAAGGCCAATGTGGTGGCCGATGCTTTGAGCTGGAAGCCAGTCAACATGGGTAGTCTTGCTTATATACCGGTCGGGGAGCGACCGCTTGCTTTAGATGTTCAGGGTTTAGACAATCGGTTCATAAGATTAGATGTTTCAGAGATTGGCAGTGTTTTGGTTTATACCATGGCCCGTTCTTCATTGTTTGATCGTATTCGAGACCGGCAGTATGATGACCGTCATTTATGTGTTCTTAGAGATACGGTCCGGCACGGAAGTGCCAAGCAAGTTACAATTGATGATGATGGAGTCTTGAGGATGCAGAGCCGTATTTGTGTGTCTGATGTTGATGGTATTCGCGAATTGATATTGCAGGAGGCCCATAGTTCCCGGTATTCCATTCATCCGGGCGCCGCAAAGATGTACTAGGATTTGCGGCAGCATTATTGGTGGCGGAGGATGAAGAAAGACATTGTGGCATATGTAGCTCGGTGCTTGAACTGTTAGCAGGTTAAGTACGAGCACCAGAGACCCGGTGGTTTGATGCAGCAGATTGAGCTTCCTGAGTGAAAGTGGGAGCGTATTACCATGGATTTTGTAGTTGGGCTCCCACAGACTCAGAGGATGTTTGATGCGGTGTGGGTCATTGTGGATAGGTTGACCAAGTCAGCACACTTCATTCCTGTATCAGTTTCGTATCCTTCGGAGAAATTGGCAAAGATCTACATCAGGGAGATTGTTCGCTTTCATGGTGTGCCCGTGTCCATTATTTCTGACCGAGATACTCAGTATACCTCCCATTTCTGGAGAGTATTTCAGCGGGAGTTGGGCACACGGGGTGAGTTGAGCACAATATTTGATCCTCAGACGGACGAACAGTCCAAGCGTACTATTCAGATTTTGGAGGATATGTTGAGAGCATGTGTCATTGACTTTGGAGGTTCACGGGACCAGTTCTTGCCTTTAGCGGAGTTTGCCTACAACAACAGCTACCAGTCGAGCATTCAGATGGCTCCTTATGAGGCGTTGTATGGTAGGCGGTGTCGGTCGCCAGTTGGGTGTTTCGAGCCGGGAGAGGCTAGGTTGTTGGGTTTAGAGTTAGCTCAGGATGCCTTGGACAAGGTGAAGATCATTCAGGATAGACTCCGTACAGCTCAGTCCAGGCAAAAGAGTTATGCAAACCGTAGAGTTCGTGATTTGGCATTCATGGTTGGTGACCGGGTATTGCTTCAGGTGTCGCCCATGAAGGGCTTGATGAGGTTCGGAAAGAAGGGAAAGTTGAGCCCTGGGTACATTGGTCCATTTGAGATTCTTGAGAAGGTAGGAGAGGTGGCCTACAGACTTGCTTTACCACCGAGTTTGTCAGTCGTGCATACGGTGTTTCATGTATCTATGCTTCAGAAGTATATTGTCGATCCATCTCATGTGTTAGACTTCAGCAGTGTCCAAGTGGACAAGGATTTGACTTATGAGGAGGAGCCGGTAGCCATATTAGCCCGGCAGGTTCGTCAGTTGAGATCGAAGAGTTATCCTTCGGTTCGTGTTCAGTGGAGAGGTCAGCCTGTTGAGGCAGCTACTTGAGAGTCCGGGTCTGATATGCGGAGCTGATATCCCCATCTTTTCCCCGATTCAGGTACCTTTCTATGTCCGTTCGAGGACAAACGTTTGTTTTAGAGGTGGAGATTGTGATGACCCAAAAGGTCATCCCATGTATTTCTAGCTAAATTTGTATTTCGAGGTCATGAAAACCTCCTTATATCTCACATCGATTTGCGTGCGCAGCCCGGGCGTGTAACCGGGAAGCCGTTTATGTGAAAAAAATGATAAAGATAATAATTTTGTGTTGAAATTTGAGTAAAGTTGACTTTGGTCAACATTTTTGGTAAACGAACCCGGACCCGTGATTTGACGGCCCCGGAGGGTCTGTAGGAAAATATGGGACTTGGGCGTATGCCCGGAATCGAATTCCGAGGTCCCAAGTCCGAGAAATAAATTTTTAAAAGAAATTATTTTCTGAAAAATAAAAGAGATTTTGAAAATGAAATTCTATGTGAAACCTGTGGTATCAGGCCCGTATTATGGTTTCGGAGCCCGGTACAGGTTCGATATGGTTTATATGTGTTGTATGTAAAGTTTGGCAAGAAACGGAATCCATTTGACGTGATTCAGACCTAAAATGCAAAATTTGAAAGTTATGGAAGTTTTGAGAATTTTCTTGGATTTTGAGGTTTAATTCATTGTTTTTGATGTTATTTTGGTGATTTGATTACACGAATAAGTTTGTAGGATGTCTTTAAGGTTGCGTGCATATTTTGTTTGGAGGCCCGAGGGCTCAGATGAGTTCGGGTAGGCGTCGGGGTGCAAAAACTTAGAAAAATCTGGTGTAAATCTCAGTTTCGGATGTCTGGTGTTGTCTACTATGCGATCGCATAGGCCTTTTCGCGATCACATAGCTCTATGCTGGGGGAGGAAATCTTATACACTATGTGATCGCATAGCATGTTCCGCGATCGCATAGTGTAGTAGGCAGGCTGGGGGGCTGGGTAGATTGTACAATGCGATCGCACTTGTTCCTTCGCGATCGCGGAGCGTGGAGTTCAGTGAACTATGCGATCGCATCTCCTCTCCTGCGATCGCATAGGTATAAATTGCCCAGTTATTTTTTTTTAAGTCCAAAAACAGAACCTATGCGGGAATTTCACCATTTTTCACAAACACCTTCTTCTCCACACCTCTTGGGCGATTTTTGAAGAACTTCTTCACCATAGCTTCATAGGTATGTAATCCTAACCTCGTTTTCTTCCATTTTTATCAACACCCATTAGATTCTAGGCCTAAAAATATGGGATTAAAGGTAGAAAACTAGGGATTTGGGTAGAGTTAGGGCTTTTTGATTATTTGGGAATTTGACCTCGTTTTGGGGTCGGATTTCAAAACAAATTATATATTCGAGCTCGTGGGTGAATGGGTCATCAGGTTTTGGTTCGAACCTCGTGTTTGGACCAAGAAGGTCCGGGGTCGATTTTTGGATTTTTGGGAAGAATGTTGGGAAATCTATAATTAAGCATTGGAATTGAATTGTTTAGCCTTTATTGATGTTATTGAGTCAATTATGTCTAGATGCGATTGATTTCGAGTCAGGTTCGAAAGGAAAAGCGGTGCTTGAGGCTTGATTTTGATCATTGGAGTCGAGGTAAGTGTTTGGCCTAACCTTAGCTTGAGGGAATAGGTGTTGAGTCTCATTTGTTACTTGTTATTTCCATGTCCAATGTATATGTGAGGTGACGAGTACCTATATGTTGTGGTCAAGCATGCCCGTGAGTCGAATATGAGAAATTATATGATTTTCATTGAGGTTTATTGTGTTATGGATTTAATATCAATTTGGCAGTTATTCGTTTAAGAGAAATTCTTGGTTGTGAACACCGTTGAGTACTTGAGCGGTTGAGAGACATTTTGTTAAACAATACACTTGTGTAGGATTGGTTATAGTTGTGTCCCTTGCCGGGACGGTATTATTTCTGTTGATTATTCCTTTACATTTATGGTTTCTTATTGTTGATTTTCTTGCCAAACTGTTATTTTTGATATTTATGCACGAGGGGACATTCCGTGCCCTGTTTATGATATTTACGTAATAGGGGACATTTCGTACCATGTTTATGTTATTTATGCACGAGGGGACATTCTGTGCCGTGTTTATGTTTACTTATGCACGAGGGGACATTCCGTGCTGTGTGATTGATATTTATGCACGAGGGGACATTATGTGCCGTGTTATTGATATTTATGCACGAGGGGACATTTCGTGCCATATTTATGTTTATTTATTCACGAGGGGATTCCGTGTCGTGTTGATGATATTTATGCACGAGGGGACATTCCGTGTCGTGATTGTGATGTTTTATGCACGAGGGGACATTCCATGCCGTGTTTATGATACTTTAGCACGAGGGGACATGTCGTGCCATTTATTTTCACTTGTTTATTTCTTGTTATTAATCCTCGTTGTTATTTTTGATATTTGATCTGTTGCCTCGTTCCGTCATTTCAATATTTGCTACCCCTTCTCCCCAGCATGTTTCCCCGTTATTGTACCTAACTGTTTACTTCCTGTTGTTATTTCCTGTTATATTTTACTTAAACTGCACATGTGATATTACTTGTCGTATCCTAGCCTCGTCACTACTTCGCCGAGGTTAAGCTCAGCACTTACTCAGTACATGGGGTTGGTTGTACTAATGCTACACCTGCACTTCTTTATATTGTGCAGATCTCGGTACTGGACCCAGTGGACACTGATCGAGGAGGCTTCCTTCAGTCCACCAGGAGACACTAAGGTAGTCCTGCAGGCGTCCGCAGGCCTTGGCGTCACCTCCTATCTCACTTCTTTTCTTGTCTTTATGTATTTCCGAGACAGTAGTACTTTGTTTATTCAGGCCTTTATTTGTAGAAATCGTAGACAATCCGTTAAATTGTGACACCACTTCTGGGAGTTGTTATTAAGGATTTTGTAATACTATTGCTTAAGTTGTTAGATTTCATTTCTTCTGCACTTTGATTTTAAATTATTCTTGTACATCACTGTTAAATGCTAAATAATAAAGGAACATGCTAGGATAACTCGTAACGTTGTCTTGTCTAGCGGGTTCAATGTTAGACGCCATCACGGTCCCGGCGGTAGGATTTCGGGTCGTGACACCACCCTTATCACTTCTTGTTGCAGCGTGCAACCCGCTCCCACCAGACATATCATATCAGTTTGTTTATAAATTTTCACAATTCAGACCAAGCCTTCACAATACCTTTGTCTCAACAATTATAATTAGTGAACCACATCTCTCATAACTTCTTCAATATTATCTCAAAATGAAACCAACAATTATATATATATATATATGTATGTATCTCGTAAAGCAATGTCAAACAGCTCAACATTTATGTACCACAAGGAAACCAAGAAAACAACCAATACTTTCCAAATAATTTCAACAAGACTTAACAACAAATTAACAAAAACAAGTAGTCATAGAAACAACAATGAACATAAAATAATTAAGACATGAATCAATTAAATTGGAAACAGGGAAGGGATCATGTTTAGCAGATAATTTGGTGGTTCATAGATACTCGTCACCTCACCTATACACCACACACATGCAATTTCACATAGAAATTAAGTTAGGGATTCATATTCCCTCAAGTCAAAGTTAAACCAAACACTTGCCTCGATCACACAAGCAATTCATTGTTCTAGCACTGCCTTTCTTTAGAATTTGCTTCTAATCCGCTCGAATCTAATCACAATTGGCACAATGTTATCAATCATAGCCTAAAGGAATCAACTTTATTGAAAAACAATGGTTCTCCTATGTTTTCTGGTCCAAATTCAAAAATTGACCACGGACTCGCTTGGTCTAAACTCGAGGTTCGGACCAAAACTCGTTTACCCAATCTCCCTCAAGTCCGGATATACAATTGGTATTGGAATCTGACCTCAATTCGAGGTCCAATTCCCCAAATTTTGAAATTTCTAAGTTCTACCCAAAAAGCCAATTTTTACCATGAAAATTCTAGAATTTTGGTTGCAATCTTGTTAAAAGTTGTTAGGAATTGAAAGAGATTAGTTAGATATCACTTACCAATGATTTGGATAAGTTTGGGTCTTTGAAAAATCGCCTATGGAGGTTTAGGGTTTGAGAAAATTGAAAAAGAAGTGAAAAACCCGTCAAAAACCTGATATAAGAGGTTGCGGGTCTCGCATTTGCGAACCCTGAGCTTTCCGTAAAAATATCGCAAATGCGAGCAAGGCTTCGTGATGCGTGGATATAATTCATGGTTTAACGCATTATGTGCCTTATATTTTACGTGCTTTAATGATAAAAATACACTTTGTTTGAGCATAATGGAGTCTATTTCATGTGTAGGTGAATTGGAGATGGAAGCCGAGCTAAATGAATGCTTAAACGTCGAAAATACGCTCAAGAACGATGAAAAGGAGAGGCCAGGCAAAAGCCAGCTCGACTAGGCTTTAGCCCTCCGAGGCCAGCCTAAAGCCAGGCCTAAGTTTAGGCCCAGTTCGAGTTTTAAAGGTTTTAAGTGTTTTCCGGTTTGACTAGAAGTAACCTACATGTTTAGGGCTTGTTCCAAAACATATAAATAGACCCAAAAACACAACTTTGGAGGACTTTTTCCATTGGAGACAAGAGGAGATCGTGGAACACAACTCGGGAGTTCAAAACATTGATTTTTACACCCTTTATTCCTTACTCTTTAATTTAATTATGCAAGTTATTTTGGATTTGATTACTATGATCATGAGTAGCTAATTTATTTAGTCTAAGGTTTTGGTGGAACCCGTTGAGGATGAACATATTGTTATATTAATATAGTTTGCATGGTTTTCATGTCTATTTGTTCAACTACATTTTTGTTGTAGTTGATTAAAAGGACCTCAATTAGCTGTGTTTATTTAGTGTGTATCTGCTCGAGAGAGAGTGCATGTTTAGATAGTTGTTGAACAACATCACTCCCAAAGTATAGGAGAGATCCATAACCAAGGGTTTAAAGGTTGGGTTAGAGATAACGATACCTTGGGTGCAATCTAAAGTGAACTGTAATAAAAGTCAGCTAGCGTAGCTCGAGAGAGTGCGTCTAGTAAATTATCGTAATTTCTCGAGAGAGAATTACAGTAACATTAGTGTTCATGATTGATAGAGATAATTAGACCAAACTATATGAATTATACAACAAGAGATTTCATCAACGGGGGAAACCATAACCTTAGATCCTTATCGCATTTGTTTACACCTCAGTATTAGTTGTCTTTTAGCTTACTTAATTTCATTCAATTGTAGTTAGTAAAAAATACCGGAAATTGATATTCATAACATTTGGGAAGTTGATTACCGAGAATCGAGTAAGTCTAACAACAATAATTGATAGGTTAATTCCCTGTGGGATTCGACTCTGGGCAAAATACTCAGATTATATTTGCAACGCCCGCTTAGTCTTTTCATAAGACATAGTTGAGCGTGATCACTTCTCATTTGCGACTGGGGGTCTTTCGCATTTGCGACCCAAGACCTCGCATATGCAAGATCTCAGGCTGGCCATTGACTTCGCAATTGCGAAGCCCGACCTCGCATTTGCGAGATCTGAGGCCTGCACACCAGATGTTCAGTTGTGGGGGGTATTTTTCTAAGTCTAGACACTCCGTAGCATACCCGAAACTCACCGGAGCCTTCGTGGCTCCAAACCAAACATGCACATAAGTCTAAAAATATCATACGGACTTGTCCGTGCGGTCAATTCATCAAAATAACATCAAAATCTACAGATTTAGCCTCAAAACTTAAAATTTCCTCTAGAACACTCAAATTCCTAACTTTTCAACCGGATGTCCGAATTACATCAAATCCACTCCGATTCTCATGAAACTTCACATATAGGACTTAAATAACATATGAACTTGTTCCGAGCTCCGGAACCAAAATACGGGCCCGATATCATATATTTCACATATTATTTTATTTCTTTATTTCTTGAATTAACCAGCAGAACAATTTTCTTCAAAAATTATTTTCTAAGGCTTGGGACCTTAGAATTCAATTCTGGACATACGCCCAAGTCCCATATTTTTCTGCGGACCTGTCAAGATCGTCGGAACACAGATCCGGGTCCGTTTGCCAGAAATGTTGACCAAAGTCAACTAAATTCAAATTTTAACTCTAGAAATTACTATTTTTCATATTTTCACATAAAAGCTTTCCAGTTTCACGCCCTGACTGCGCACGCAAATCGGGGTATTTAAAATTAGTCTTTTTATGGCTAATAAGTCTAGAATTAGGTCTAATTTCATAAAATAACCTCTTGGGTCATCACAATGTAATATTATTTTTATTATACATTTGTACATTTAGTTTTTCCTTAAATGGTTTTATTTTTAACTTTTACCATGTGGAACTATTCTCGGGCTCGAAATTCCAAAGGGACCTCGATTACTCCAAAACATACTCCTAACAAAATTTAAATAACTTTAAAATCTTCAATTAGTCAACTTTCAGTGTTAAGCGCTGAAACGCCCCCTGGTTGTCCAAAACCCGACCCTAACATACGTCCAAGTCCAAAATCATCATACGAACCTATTGAACCGGCACATCCTGATTCCAAGGTCGTGTCTTAAAAATATTGACTGAAGTCAAACTTGGTCTTTTAAAGTCAAACTAAGGAACCAAGTGTTTCGATTTCAACCCGAACCCTTCCAAATCCCGAACTAACCATCCTCGCAAGTCATAAAACAGTAAAAGCACATATGAGGAGTCTTATTTAGGGGAACAAGGTTGTACAAGGTAAATGACCGGTTGGATCGTTACAAGTGGTTAAAACCGTTGACGTGAGATTTGTTCATAGTAAAGTTACTGACCAATTTAATAACGCTACTAATATATCTTGAAAATTAACGTTAAAAAAAAATTAAATATATGAATATATTATATAGTATATAATATAGAAGGAATTATATAAATATGAATATTTATATAATATCAAGGGCATAATAGACTTTTCAAGTAAAAATATTATAAAATCTGGCAAATGTGACTTTTGTGATAACTAGAGCAAAGTAAAATGATTTTTGTGTAACAAAAGAAAGAAAAGTGACTTTTGAGTAATGAACACAAAGTTAAATGATTTTTACGTAACAAAAAAAAGTGACTTTTGGGTAACAAACACAAAAATTTAATGACCATCGATAAAATTAACTCCGTTTTTTTTCAATTCCATTCTTTATCTTTCGTTTTGGTATTTATTCTGTCAAAATTCCTTTGGCTTGTTTTAGAATTTCAAATATAAAAAAGGAGAAATTGTCCCCACGTTCTTTTTTGGTTTTTCCTTCGGTATCCGGTACTTGCATTGGAGCCCGATTATATCCGGTCAATCCCGTGTCCGGTACGCGCATTAAAGCCCGATTATATCTGGATTCTCGCCGAGTAGGGCCTCATACGTGGGATAGCGCTCCCTACCACGGATTTTTCCATACCCAAAGCTCGATCTCGAGACCTCTAGTTAAGGGAAGAGCAGCCCCATGTACCACATCCTTTGGTGGTGAAATAGTCCACGTTTTATCATAACAGTTAATCATAGAAGATGAAGATTAGTTAACAGAATTGAACTCATAGAATATATATATAAAGGACTTTGTATATATTAATTGATCATACTGAATATATGGATTTTGGAACAACCCAAAAACTGTGGAGAATACAAATTATTTATGATCAAATAAATAAAAAGTAATTTGACTAAGGATCAGCACAATAACAACCCAAAATCCCAGCACCAATCTTAGTACAAACACCATTCTGATATCCTTCTTTAACACAAGCTGCATTACAATCTGGAAATTGAGAACATGGTCCCAAAAGGATCACATCTGCTGCTTCACTTGAAATCAAAAGAAGAGCCAAACAAAAGAATCCAATTAGTAAAATAGATGTGTTAATAGCATTCACCTTTCCCTTAGCCATTTTACTGTATTGTCTGTATGTACGTCTGTTTGTCTGTCTCGTTCTGTATACAAACATGTATGTCTTGGAATGTTTATTTATACAAAAAAAATTGGTCCTTTTTTGGAATATTTTTAACACTATATATTATGTTAGATTATGTTCATAGAAATTTTATTATTTACTTGCTATGATAAAATATATTCTATATAAAAGGAGCTGAATCAGGATCTTCATTGGTCAATTCAGGTAGTTATGGTAACACACTAATGCAAATGCTGTATTAAGTATCAATAGCAACTGTCCAAATAAGCAAAACTAATAAAATGGCGAAAACAAATACTGAATGAGATAATGAAGGGGCAATGTAGTAATTTTTACTACTACTTTGCAGCATCCATATCATCCCTTTTTCAATGTACATTTTATGTCCAATATTGGTCAAATTTTGATCCTTTTTTTTTTCTTCCTCGCTAGTCAAATATTAATGTGACCTATGTATTTTTTGCATGGAATATATTGTCAAGAAGAGGTGTCATTTTTAAAAAAAGGTTTTCCTGGCCAGTTTCCTATATATTAGGCATCAAAAATTACATTTCATAAAAATCAAAACAATTTTTTAACCATCTTGTTGATTAGAAAATCTGAATTAGATTAGAAAGCAATAATTTCCTAGAATTAATTGGCTCCCTTTAACGTGTGCATTGCATATTACAATCTTCTGTAAGGTCTATACACCATGGACAAATGTATTGACATTTTTTCTATAGAATTAATTACTCAGGTAGGAAAAGGGGAATGGGAATGGGAATGGAAATCGAATCCACTACTGTTGTGAAAAAACTTCCACTAGGTTGTGTTTAAATTTTAGCTTTGTGTTTTAGGACCTTTAAACATATTAAGTGGAAAGATCTCTTCCGCTTCCCTTTCCAATCAATCTTTCGCATCGAACCATGTAAAGCAAATCTAGTGACACAACTCAACAAGGAAACTCGAAATACTATGCCCTCAACATTGCAAGTACCCAAATAAAAATTACGGAAAATGCCTAAAAATGTCACTCAACTTTCAGAAATGATATATCCATGTCATCCGTTAAAAAAATGCTCATTTCATGTCACTGTCGTTACGCATTTGGCTCATCCATGCCATTATTGACTAATAGCTCAATTTTTATTGCTTTTTAATATTTATAACACCCACATTTCACGTGTCATGTTGTTATTGGTCCAAATTAACCCATGCCCCACTTAATTTTAACCTTGGTTAGGTCCACCTACTCAAACCCGACCCGGTTAAAACATACCCAAATCAATAACCCAACTCCTTCTCTCTGGTCGTCTTCCCCACTTAGTTCAAGGTGCTGGAAAAGAAGTAATTCGGAGAAGAAAGAAAAGAAGTTTTCGCCGCCATTATCGTCCTTAAATCAAGATGGAAAGCCAAATTTCTTCATGCATGCGGTGAGAAAAGATGGAAGATTAGAGTTGACAGAGGTGAAAATTGGTCGGCCCGAAACTCTCCTTGCTTCCCGCCAAGATGGACGGCTGAGATTACATCTCATTCGTGATGAAGAAGAAGAAACAGAAGAGGAAAACGAAGATTTCCCCCGGACAATGAGAAAGAGGTGATTGAAACAATTCAAGAAAATGATGAAGAAATACTTGAAGAAGAAGAAGAAGACAAGGTTGCACAGTGGAAGTTTCCGGTGACAAGCGGTGACAATGGAGATGGTGTTCGGAGATGTTACGGTGGTCATCACCTCTGTCAATGGAGGTTTTAGGGTTTTTGTGATTTGGGGAAGATGACCGGAAAGGAGGAATTTGGAATGGGTTGGGTTTGGTTGGGGTTGGGTTGATTAATGGGGTAATAAGTTAACCGGGTTGGGTTTGGGTTAATCGACATAACCCAAGTTAAAATAATGTGGGGCATGGGTTAATTCGGACGAATGGGACATTACACGTGGAAATGTTGGGGTTTAAAAAAATTAAAAAAAAATTGTGCCGTTAGTTCATTAATGGCATAGGTGAGCCAAAGGTGTAACGGCAGTGGCATAAAATGAGCATTTTTTTTAACGGATGGCATGGATAGGCCTTTTCTGAAAGTTGAGTGGCATTTTTAGGTCTTTTCCGTAAAAATTATGACAAGTCTAAAAACAGACGGAAGTACTGAAGAATAGCACTTCCAATTTCCAAATCGACGTACTCCTCTGTTCCAATTTTATATAAACATGTTTTGACTTGGCACAAAGTTCAAGAAAAAATGAAAGACTTTTGAAATTAGTGACTCTAAACAAGTCAAAAAGGGACCAAAGTATTTGTGTGGTCATAAAACCTTCTCATTAAGCGTAGAATTGTACGTTTTAAGCTAAATTGTTTTCAAATTTAGAAAGGGGTCCTTCTTTTTAGAAGGAACCAAAAAGAAATAGATTCACATTAACTAGATCGGAGGTGTTATCTTTTACCCTTGGAATGGTTAAGCGCGTTGGCTTATACCCCTCGGAATATTCAGAACACTATCTTATTCTATAAGCACTCGAAACCAATTAGATACCGAAAACAGATTCAGCTCCCAATGAAAATGGCTGATGAAAAGCACAATAATTTAGGGTGTGTTTGGTACGAAGGAAAATATTTTTCGCGGAAAATATTTTCTTGAAAAACAAATAGTAATCTTATTCATTTTCCGGTGTTTGGTACGCAAGTCAAGGAAAACATTTTCAGAGTATTCATAAATAATTTTGATACAATAAACATGAAGCCATAAACTTTCGAACCAACAACTTTTCGAACCCACAAATTTCATAAACTTCTGAACAGCAAAACTTTCGAAACCGCGAAATTTCGAACCCATAAACTTTATAATTTCTAAACCCGTAAACTTCAAAACACATAAACCTCCGAACTTATAATTTTGGAACTTGTAAAATTTTGAACCTGTAAACCGAAAGATGAAAAAAATAAAACTGAAAATATATATATATATATAAAATATTTTTCCCGAGGGTGCAGAAAAAAATAGAAATTTAAAAATTACAAAAAAAAGTAAAAAAAACAGAAATTTAAAAATTACAAAAAAAATAAAAAATAAAATTTTCTTGTGCGGGATTGGGGGTTGGGGCAGGGGTAGGGAGGGGTGCAGAAAAAAGAAACAGAAATTTTAAAATAAAATAAAAAAAGTCAAAATAAGTATTTTTTTGCAGGGGTGCAGGTGGGGTGAGCGGGTGCGGGATGGGTTGGTGAGGGTAAGGAATAGGGTGGGGAAGGTTGACAAAGAGTTTTGGAAAATGTTTTCCCTCCTCCTTATAGGGAAAACATTTTCCTCCAATTGGAGGAAAATGAGTTGATGAGGAAAATGTATTTCCAAAACTTTTAACCCAACCAAACATGGAAAAATTGAAAAATATTTTCCGGAAAATGTTTTCCTTCATACCAAACAGACCCATAATGTTGAAACGGATGAAGCGCAAATTGTAGCTGACATAACCAACCAGATGTTCTCAATGAAATATTTTGCTTTTGCCAGAAGATACAGAAGGCAACAACCTAGGTAAAGAGCACTAAAGTGTTTAACTGAAAACAGAGTAATCAAAGTCGTGAACAAGATGAACAGACGTAATACACTATGATTACATGTAAAGTCCTTCTGGCACTCCCTCTTTCTTCTTGAACATGACCTTATCTTTGGCCTTCTTGAAATCTGGGTGAGTAACCTGTAGAAATAGAATACATTTGTGTCAACAATCTACAGCGCCAGATAAACTATCAACCCCAAAGTTTCAGAGAAAAGACAACAGATATTTTTGGCGACCACCACAGAACACAGAACACGAGTAGGATCAGGAAATTTAAAATGTATTTTTGAATATATTTTGTCTTGGTAAAGAACAGTACCACAATCTAACTATAATTAGATATTTGATCTTCCCTTCCACATAATCTTTTACTTTTCCAGACTAAACTTTCAATATGCCAAAGATTTGTTTTTAAGGTTAAGGATTTTATATGCAGAGCACAAAGCTGACGAAGTATAACATCAATATGCTAAAGAAAATTAATGGTCCAATTTACAATATACCAAAAGAAACTCAAATATATATTCCATTTTTCAACATCCTGAACATGTTAAAGAATCAATTAAAATCTACAATCTATATTTCCTTGACATATAAACCTCGTCTTTCCAGACCATCTTCACAACTCTACTAACTGCATGAGTACAATAAGATGGACAATGCACATATTCGGGCACATAACACATATAATAAGACGGAGGATGCACTTATTCAGGAGCAAATAAGATCAAACTCCACTCCACAAAGCTTTAAATAATAATAAAGTAAGAGCATTTCATTTCAAGTGGGATTTGCTAACCCAGAACTACGTGCCTATGATGAATAAACCTCGAAATAGACATGTCATACCAACAAAAACAAGAAGTTATCTGAAATGGAATCAAACATGCAACCCATCCCCTAACCCCCCCCCCCATGGGGTGGGGGCCTTTATGGACATATATTAGAGCATGCCTACCTATCATGAAATATAAATTGAACTGATAACCCATTTTTACGTCTCACCTTCATACGCCGCTCTCGTAAAGCGAGTAATCCAGCTTCAGTACATATTGCCTTGATATCAGCTCCCGAAAACTCATCCTTGGTCATAACAAATTCTTCCAAGTTGACATCATCAGCCAAAGTCATCCTTGCTGTGTGTATCTGCATACCACATACAAATGTTTCATGAAACGGTACGTAATCCAGGAAGCATCAAACAAAGTATGTTTCCCAATAATAGTAATCTTTTCTATAAGTCAAAAGGTTACAAAACAATAATACTGTAATGCACAAACCTGGAAAATGCGCCTCCTTGTTTTAATATCTGGAAGAGGAAACTCAATTTTCCTGTCTATCCTACCAGGCCGAAGAAGGGCGGGATCCAGGCTCTCAATTTTATTTGTTGCAAGAATCACCTTAACATCTCCTCTGGAATCAAAGCCATCTAACTGGTTCAGCAGTTCCAACATAGTCCTCTGAATCTCTCGTTCACCACCTGAGTGTGCATCATACCTGAAAACAAACACATTAATTAGCACACATCACGAATTCCAACCTCAAGAACAGATGCCAGAAATAGACCTTTTTGTACCGACTGCATCAATTTCATCAATAAAGACAATTGAAGGTGAGAGATCATCAGCAACTCTGAAGAGTTCCCTGACCAATTTAGGCCCATCGCCCAAATACTTCTGGATCAATTCACTTCCAACAACACGTAAGAAAGTGGCTGAAGTGGAGTTTGCAACTGCCTGAACAAAAAGGTTAAATAAAGCGCTTGAGTATTTTCATATTATGGGCTAGAGAGACATCATATTCTAGAAGTAAATGAAAAAGAGTCAATAACAAGTAGATTCCAATTGTACGCACTAGAGAGACATTATATTCCAAAAGTAGATAAGAAAAAGCCTAATAACTAGTTGATTACAACTGTTTGCACATGTACACACGAAATGTATCAGAAACTATTTCGCTGTCAAAATATAAATGCTCAAACCACCTTGCTATTCGAACTTGGCTACACATTTCCTTCATCAAGTCACAGGTAGTCTTGTAAGAAGTAGACATACTTCGAATTTCAAGAACTCCGCTTACATTATAGGACTTGTTGATTCCAACTAGGGTAGTGAAAATGGAAGCTCAACTAAATCTCTAAGCTCAGCATACACAAAAAGAAATTTCACAAACCTTAGCAAGCAAGGTTTTGCCTGTGCCAGGCTCTCCATACAGAATGACCCCTTTAGGAGGTTTAATACCAATGTCTTCATATAACTCAGGGTGAGTCAAAGGAAGCTCAACCGCTTCTTTAATCTCCTGAATCTGGGCATCTAATCCACCAATGTCAGCATATGATTCCAAGGGAGCTTTCTCAACCTTCATGACAGACACCATTGGATCAACGTCATCTTGTAGAAGTCCAACAACCGATAGAACCTGAATGAGGAAATATGTATTGTCAAAATGACCCACCCTCAGACTTAACACACTTTCACTTTACTACTACTTCAAAGGAATAAAAGGAAGAGATCTGCAGAGAAACATTTATCAGCTTTTTTTGATAAACCTGCAGAGAAACTCTTATCAAATTGAACAAACTAACAAACGAGATAAAAAAAACAAAAATAAATGACCCAAAAAGTACTACGGAAGGCACTAAATTTGGTGTCTAAATACAATGACCATCTAACTTGTTAATAAAAATAACTTAGAAGCTCTCTTACGTAGTTATCCTTACAAGCAACAAAATCTGATCAAATGAATTCTTTTAGCACTATGACTAATCAGTCACCTACAATACAGTGATACCAAACATAAATTCCAGTCACTTAATTTTTCATATTACTTCCACATTCCAAATCCCAAACTTACTAAAAGCTAAAAAACTAAATATCAGAACTTAACAAATAGAATTATAGAGCCATAACCCCACCTAAATTTTGTTAAAGCTAATCGAATAAAAAAATTACTCAGTATTAGGTCTAAATTGTACAAACGCCTTAGTCTACAATGAAACCCTAAAAATTAAGAGGCAATCAAATATTACCAAAAAATTACAAAATAAACAAAGTACAATACCTTGTTATGCATCAAAATAGCACATCCAGGTTCAAGTTGATCCTTATCAACAAACGATAAGATTCCAACATAATACTCCGGTCCGACCGAGGACGAAACAATAGCGTGATTCTCATCAATAAGTTCCTCCAAATTCCCTACGCTCATCGGAGATCCACGTAGATCGTCAACTTTAGATCGATCCTCTTCCGTTTTCTCTTCCTGAGGTTTCAATCGTTCCTGATTAGCCACAAATTCCTCTTCCATTAACAAGTAATCCTTGATTCGCTCGAGCTTTAGGAGACGGAGTTTGCATTTTGTTAACGGTGTAACCGTTGGGAGTCGAGCTGCTGCTTCGGAACCTTTCTGTTTGCGCTGTTTCCGACCGACGCGTGCCGGTGGTGCAGCTGGTTCGAACTTCTTCTCCTTCTTGTCTCCGTCGTTCTTCCTGTCGCCGGGCTGTTGCCGGTTAAGTCCGCCGGGTGTTCCCTGACCCATGACTTTTAGCTGTGACTGAGAAGAGAGAGTGGAGGAAGGGGTTTCGAAATAGGTTTCGGATTTTTGTTTGTGCTTTTCTTTCTTTCCAAGATATAGATATTCCGGCGTGAGTAATTTTGAATAGAGTTTTTATTTTATTTTTTTGGTTAATTTTGATCTCACCACAATTAGTAACCTTTATACATCTCGCGTGGGATAACTGATAATAATTTCGCGATTAAATGTAAGATTATTTTATCTTATATTTGGCTGAATTGTTAAATTTATA
This sequence comes from Nicotiana undulata, assembly GCA_005239495.1. Taxonomy (NCBI): domain Eukaryota; kingdom Viridiplantae; phylum Streptophyta; class Magnoliopsida; order Solanales; family Solanaceae; genus Nicotiana; species Nicotiana undulata. Next base: position 93,272 of record ML274901.1, on the reverse strand, counting down.
ATTAGTAATTTCGGAATTAATTAATTCCACAATGTCAATATTATTTTATCTCACATTGAGGGTAGTATAATAAACTCGGGATAACATTAAAATGATGAGATGCTCTTCTCTGAGGCTCTTTCCCAAAGTCTTTTAAACAATTCTAGGTTAAAAATAAAAATAAAATTTTATCTCGACTTATCTATTGTACATTAGATACATATTTATATTATACTTCATATATCCTATTTTTAGTCCAATGAACTAAACATTTCAAACAATTCTAGGTTAAAATTAAAAATAAAAGTTTATCTAGACTTATCTATTATACATCAAATACATGTTTATATTATACCTCGTATATCCTATTTTTAGTCCAATGAACCAAACATTTTCCAATAGAATTATATTTACTAAATAATTCCGTCATTATTTAATCCTCATATTATAATCTCGGGATAACTTGTTCTCCTATTAGACGACCCCTTGTCGAAATTAGAAAATCTCGATGCCATCATGAAAATTAATTTTAGGTATTATTGATAATAAGTAAATTAATTAGGTGAAAACTAAAATAAACAATTTATTATTACAAGTTAAACTGCACCTACACCACAAACATTATTTACGCCAGCAATTGAACTTAGGCTGAATAGAAAAATTGTCAACCTTCTTTGAGGATTCATTTCAATATAATTCGATGAAGTTGTGACCATTTATATTTCGTCAGAGATGGTTGAGTGTCTGATTGAGTGGGTAAAAACATCTTTTTTGAGTAAAAACCAAAAAAAAATTGGTTGTCTTCAAATTAACATACAGTCAAACCTCTCAATAACAGTCTCGTTTATTTCCAATATTTTTGGATGTTAAAGCGAAGTGTTGTTATATAGAACATATATAACATATCATAAAATTGATTCCGAAAAAGCTTGACTTTTATAGGAAGTGTTGTTATATAGAGATGCTATTATAGAGAAGTATGATTGTAGAGTCAATTGAAACAGAACCTGTAAAGACAACAAAAGGAAAACAATCGCTGTAACTGTTACATTGCAATGTCAGGGTAAATCCTACACAAAAATTGTTTACATTACTTCACAGAAAATAACTGCTGAACCTATTAGTGCTGGGGGGATGACTATTCTTTTTCAAAAGAACCAATTAAGACTTATCTTTCCAAGCCAAAAGAGAAGTGGAAACTGAGCTAGGGCAATGAAGAGGAGGAGGTAATGATGTCTGCTTGAATCATAAGTCCTCACTTCTGCGAAAAGAACTCTCTTCATCGTCTTCACTAAGAATATTCCCATGCATAAGCTTGTCCATGGCATCAAGAAGTAGTAAGAATGGCTCCATATAATTGTTCCAAGAAGAGCTATGGACAATCCTGTGAAAGCATATCCGGAGTATGACACGATATCAAGGAGAGGAGCCTCTCCACTACCCAATGACAACAATGTCATCTTCAGCAAAGAAACCTGTAAAAACCAACCAACCAACCCCTTGATGAACAGCCAGTTTAGAGCTTCTGGGGTAAACCTGGCAAGAGAAGAAAAGATTCAGAATCAACATAAACAAAAGGATGAAGAAGCAATGGCGGAAATCATTCCATACTTCAATAGTGTTGCAACATGATACCTAGAAGTCGAGTCACATTACCAACTGCATCCCACCACTACTACAAAATATCGCTCCTACGTCCCAACGTATTCTCCTACCTATTTTGGATAGTCTCTGATTGGTTTGCTCACTCTTAAAAGGGTTAAAAAATTTCTCCATATTCTCCAAACTAGGACATACCACTTCCATGGTTAAAAGAACTTTTAATTCTTCAAAATTAACGGTATGTTCACTTTTCAATCCAAATACATTAAAACTCCCTTGGTATTTCAACAGCCATGCCTAACAAACTAGGACATCTAAATATTCGAGGAAGAGGTAACTCAAAGTAATGAGATTTTTTTTTTTTGGGTTTTTTTTGTGTGTGTGTG
>ML274901.1:71389-91159 GCA_005239495.1 Nicotiana undulata | reverse complement strand
GGGGGGGGGGGGGCTTTCCTCTGTACTTATGCTGACAATTCTATTAAGTTCAGTTTAAGAAGCAATTTTTTTTCTTCTATTTGAGCATGCGGCATCTATTGGCACCTTAAACAAAAATGAGGTAAGCAACCACTTGCCTAATTCGATAATTCGACACAGAAATTTGCCAATAAAACAATAAAGAAACTTCTCAGTATTGAACACCAAGAGACAAAGCCTAGAGAGCTTGAGGAAACACTACGCTTACCTTCCCTGAAGACCCAATGATAAGCCAGCAAGAACAACGTATGTACCAAATGCCATGAATGGAATGTACAAATCTGGAGCATTTATGTCATAGATAGGGGGCTTGTAGGATAGCCTGCCACCTACTGGCTCTGTGATTCTTGTCCAATGACCCTACAGACAAATGAAAAGGTTATCGTATCGAGATCATAATACAACAAAGAGAGAGTTCAAGAGTTTCAAGAGCTTACTCTGTGTAGAAAAGGGAAAAGAACGACCTTCAATTTGTTTCTCACGTACTGATCATTCACTTGGAAGTAGTACTGGGGATCCGAAAAATACCTACTTATCTGTTCAATTGAAAAGCCGTTAACTAGAATTCCATTGCCAACGGATAAGATAGACCACAATTCAATATCATCCAGCAATAAAATGTCCGAAGAAAGAATGGAAAAATGTTTTGGGCGATAATAACGTCAAATCAAGTATGGCTTCAAAGCAACATTAGGGAACTTTAACAAAGAGGTAAATGCCACATTACATCAAAGACGAGGGGGAAGCAATCTGGCTTACTTTTGTTTTAAGGCGGATACTTCCATGCCTCATTATGCATGGCTAATTATAAATAACAAGGGCTAATCCTAAATTATTTTTGGCGAAAGTTTGGAACACAATTGCCATGTAAGGGCAAGGCTTTTCATTTGATAAACAATATAACTTGCACACTAGATTCATCCTAGTACCACGAACCAATGATAAAAAAAAAGAGACTAATCTTTTGTGTAGTCACCACACTAATACCAAGTGATACTAGTGTTCCCCTCAAACCCACTAAACACCAAAACCTTCAGGAGTTATCACTGGATGTTGGTCGTTCACACTCCAATTGGATTAGCTTATCTGGAATCCACTACATTGCGTACACAAAACCACTATTATAATCCCTTTCTAGCTTTCTCCTGAGTCCTGCCCCTACTGAGCATTATACTATGTCACCTCCATGCCCCATCTCTACTCACAGTATCCTTTCAAGACAGCCAACATGTGAATTCCCTATTTCAACTTTCAGTTACTTTCTGCAACTGCAGCTAAACACACTTGAGGAAATAAGTGACCTCATGGTAGTAGAGCAGAATCAAAAGACAGTACTAAAATTTACAAGTTCTAAATCATATTTTTCTTTCTTCTCCGATTGACCTCTCTTTCCTTCTCTTATTTGAAGTAGATGGGGCTTGACATTAGTCGTTCCATGCTTCCCCAGAATAATCTGTTTATCTGACCTAATCTTCCCGCAGAATCCAATACTATTACCACTAAATATAAACATTTATCTACCTAAAGAAGGGGTGTTTTGTCTCCTCCCTCAATAATTTTTCTTTTTCCTATTCTTTTTAAAGTTAATTTTTTGAGTGTACAGCTCAATTGCAGAGAGATGACCAAATAGGGCATCGGGTGCTATCATTGGATCCAGGAATAAGGAAAGGACAAAATGAGGACAAAATGAGGACAAAATGAGGACAAATTTGCAAATTGAAAAAAAAATGAAGAATGTGGTTAACAATTGGAAAATGGAAATAACTTCACCTAGCTTCAATTGCTATTGAGTGACAGGATATCCTTCGGCTTTTGAAGTTCTACTGAGTTCTAAAGCTAATCACGCATAGCTAACTTTGCTATTATGTGACAATGTCAGTTTGATAATGCCGTCAAAGTGAAGACAAAATTGTAAATGTGATTAAAAAGTTACTGATTTTCAACAAGCAGTAGAACTAACCTACCTAATAAACAACAATGCAAATATAAAATAAATAGAAGCACTGTTTCCTTGTTGATCTAATGTCATAATGTAACTTCAAAAACCAAAAACTTCACGATCGATCTATAGAAAAGCTTCTTCCAGTAAGTAGCAAAATGTAGAAATATTACTACTCCATGAAACAACTTACATTGCTTTGAACATATTCAGAGCTGGAACCAAGGATTTTTTCTCCATAAGCCCCTAGTCCACTCCTGATGAACCCCGAGCTACCACCAGAGAATGCATTTCCAAAAGGACTCGCCTGTGGATTAACAGGCGGTCTTGGCATTCCAGACTGTGCTCCCAGGTTATCATACATTTCTGCAGGAGGATTCTTCTTTAATCAAGACAAATGTTAGTAACTCAACATAAGCATAGTTCATTTTTCTAATTGCTTGATTAGGTATAAAGTATAAACTACCAACCAGGACCAACCCAATTTTCTAACATCAAGAACAATGCCAGCGGGCAGCTCATTATTCCAGGTATCTCATATTTCCTTCTTGCTTTAAGCTTAACATATACCAAAGATAATTGTCCAACTCAATTCAGAAACTTTCACTTATCCCACCCAAAATCATTTTAGCCAATTTTATTCGGTAAATGCTAGTGATGCTACCCTCAGGACAACCCCAATAAGCGCATAGCCTCAATATAAACATATTCAGAGAAAGGACAGGCAAAGACTAAGTATTCCAAAAAGTTTGTAGAGCTAAAAAAAGATTTAAGTTATATACACCAACACTGTATAGATTTTCTTAGACCATCAGTGTATTTTGACCTATTATAGAAGATTGCTTTCCTTTTTTTTGAGGTTACTAATTAATGTTTGTAAAAAGTATCACATGCAATTGCCTAGTTAAATTTTTAAGTGACCTGATGGAGTAAATTACTCCTAACCATCAGTGCATAAAACTTATACACGCCAGCAAATGACTCCATCACTTCGTTTAAATCACATCCCACTTAAATTTATCTTCTTATCATATCTAGTTTTGACCAAACATGGATTTCCATGCATATTTATCATCTAATAATTACTTCCATAACTAATTTTCTGCAGGCGTGGCTTAAGATTTTCGAGGACATAGCCCTTGATAGGAAGGTGTGGAGATCAAGCATTCGGGTTGTAGGTTAGGAGGTAGTTGAGCATTTTTCTACTTTGTTCCGGGTGTGAGGTTAGACTGATAGGGATTGTCTTAGATTTCTAGTAGTTTATGTTGTTTATCACTATTCTCCCGCTTTTCTTTACTGGTTATTGTATTGCATTTCAAAAAAAAAATTGGTTTCTTATAATGCTTTATTATTTCTATGGTTTCTATTGATGGTAAATATTGTCTCTTTCGTCTTTTTGAGCCGAGGGTCTATCAGAAACAACATCTCTACTCCATGGTGCAGGGGTAAGGTCTGCGTAGACACTACCCTCCGCAGACCCCTTAATTCTGAGATTTTACTGGGTTGTTGTTGTACTAATTTTCTGCGGGATAAGAGATAATTCATCACTTAATAGCAACCTTAGAAGCCAGAAAAAGGACAATTCCTCAGGTTACACATACCTTTTGTAACTCTTTTGTTGTTTAAAAATTCACCCGATTAAAAAATGTAGTTCATAGACGACCTTTTTCTGGAAACACTAATCAAACGATTATTTCACCAATCACTTTGATTTATACACCAATCAACTACCGATGCAATAAGTAAAACAAAGTTTGACGAAATCAAATGAAAATTTGAAGATTAAACAAAATAGCGTAGATTACCAGGAAATTGCAGGAAAAAAAGTTTGACGAAATAGAGATCCTAAGAACTAATAACGGAGATCTGTAATAAAGGCAACAATAAGAAAAATTCTCAGAAAGAGAAAAAACTGGAGGACTTACAGACTGAAACTCTGTCTGAGGAACAGATGGAAGCCAAATTTGCAGAAGAATCTCAGAGTTTACAGTTTAACTCTATAACTCCAGATTTCAGAGTTCTAACTTCTAGAGAAAGGTCAATTCCTAGCTTCAGACGTAGACCCGTATATTAGAACCCGACCCACTGGACTTCCTCTATTCGGGAAAATGACAAAAATGGTCCTTATGTTTGGGGTAGGTTCACAATTATCCCTTAAATATATACTCGAGAAGTTTTAATCCTCTAAGTTTGACAAAAGGGATCACTTTAGTCTTCATCAAATATTTTAAAAACTTCGGTTTTTATTCTTAATGGAAAAAAAAAATCTTTAACATGATCTCACACTTTGAGGCACAATTTTTAAAGTTTCTTCTATTTTTGGTCTATTTATTGAGTTTAGTGTAGTTTTTTAAGATACAGTTTCTATTTTTATTAATCTATTTCTAACGTTTTCTGTAGTTTTAAGTATTGCAGGTTTGTGAAATTTGATGAAACTTTTCTTTGTCTTTCTGATTAATTCTTTTCACCTTTCCTATTTAATCTAACAACCATAGTTTGTTAAGTATTTGATGCGGACAAAAGTATTCACCTTTTTGCGAACTTAAACGACCAAAATTGCTGACGAACATATTTAAGGAACCATATTAAATCATATATTTAAGAATTTCTTCTTCTTTTTTAAATTCTTTCGGTAAATAATGAATCTGCCCCTCAATAATTTTATATTTACATCTATATTTTGTATGTGACAGAGTTTGAATCCGCGACATGCGCCTAAATATTGCTAAATTAGCACACAATTTCCATGTATGGGAATCACAAACTTCAAAAGTCTGTCAAATGTCTGTAGCTTCCCTTACGTATTTATTATTCCCTAGTTAATAAATGAACAAGACGGTCTAGTACACTCCTTCCCAATATTTTTCCTATTCGGATTCAATTTTGTAATTAACACTTCTTCGTATTTTCTTATTGGTGCGTTTGTAGTTGCCTATTCTGTTGCGCTTATTCCCACAGTAGACTTAATAGCTGCGGTTACGGATGCTATTGCTAAGAGGGCATTCGAGTCGAGTCAACTATATGATAGTGAAGTTCCCTTCCTTTTACCTTTCTTAAGTTGAGGTCTATCGGAAACAGCTTCTCTAACTTCTTGAAAGTAGGGGTACGATATGCGTACACACTACCCTCCCCAGATCCCACTGCCTTTCTTAACATGATAGTCTACCGGATACAGCCTCTCTACCTTCTTGAAAGTAGGGGTATGGTCTGCGTATACACTACCTTCTTCGGACTCTACTTGTTAAATTACACTGGGTTTGTCGTTGTTGTAATACTTTTCTGCGCTGCATTTAGGAGTGGAAAGCGAGCGTGGCGGATCGGATATGGTTCTGGTCGAAAACATGTAATGAAAAAATGGATAAATTATCCGACCCGACTCATTTTTAATACAGATAAAAAAGGGATTAACCGGCAGATAATATGAGTAACCATATTATTGAATATGATCACTTTCGAGAGAATTCTTTTAGCCTCCCTAACTTGAAGAATCACCAATTTGAGACTTTACAAATATAAAAGTTAGACTCACCGGTTGGTTACCCACTAGTTATTCATTTTCTAAATAGATAATATGGTTCTTATCCATATTTGACTCATTTTTTTAAAGTTCATTATCCAACCCCTTTTTTAGTGAATAATATGAGTGGTTAACTGTTTTTTTAATTATTTTGCCACCCTAGCTGCATTCAAGAGTTAACATCAAACAACTTTCTATCCGTGTTAAAAACCTTTTCCAAGCATAATAATCTGATTAATTGCCAGTTAAAAACTTGAAGCAGAAGTACAACCACAGCTCAACTGTTTAAAGAGGAAAAAAAAACTTCTAATCACATATTTATATATGAGATCAAAAATTCCTCAAATTAATCAAAAGGAAAAAATACCTCTTTTTTTTTCTTATCCGAAAAGAAAACCTGAAATTTTATTTAATCAAAACAATTAAACAGTGTGGTATCAGAACGAACTCTCAAAACAAGAAACACTATGTATTAGTCTCAATATCACGTTCACTAGTAGGGGTGAGCCGGTGAGCATAGTTTGGGGAAACCCGAATCCGAAATTTTTATATATTTGGTTTGAATTTTTGGATTATGGATTGGAATTCGAATTTTATTTTTCAAAATTTGGATTTTAGATTTTGGATTTGGGACTTTGAATTTTCAGATATCCGAAAATCCGAAACTTTTTACGTTATATTTAGCCTTACCAGTTAGACATTAGACCATTACGGCATTACCCATATACATACCTAATACTAATAAGTCTAAATCTCCAATAGTATCATGCCCATTAAACATTAGCCCGTATGGGATTCTCTACTAAATCAAATGTGTGTTTGTAAACACCGAAGGGTCAAGGTCGAAATTGACTAAAGATTGAATTTTGAGGTCACATTTCCCGGTTAATCTTTTAATTTATAATAGTATAATTTAAATCAATGTGATGTATTGCATATTCGAGACTTTTTTTTCTTAGAAGAAGCATTATATAGTGTCAAGAAGATATTAAAAACTAAAGCGTCTTTTGATTACCATCTTTCTACTTCATTTAAATGATTATATTTTATGTCGAGTGTTTCTATAAAGCTCAACTTTTAAGTTTAAAAGTCATAACCAAAAATCCGAAAAATCCAATCTAATTAATCTGAAAACGAACTTAAATAATCTTATCCAATCCGAAATTATTTGGATTGTAATTTCTTCAATCCGAAAACCAAAAATCCAAACCGCAATTTCATATCCAATCCGAACCGCCCACTAGGTATGATCTGACTGAGCTCCTTTTCAAGGTCATTACTCATCAGTCTTCTGTCCTGTTATACAACATTTTTGGAATGACCAATATTTAGTGTTACAGAAATATCATTATCCTTTTCTTAAACTCCATATTTGTTATTTTATAAAGGATCCACACTCTGCCCTTCTCCACTTAATACCAAACTCGAATCATAGCAGGATCAGAACTCGTCAAACACGCCTACCACACACCATGTGTTGTATTATCCGCGCTCTAAGCTTTCACCTGACAGCTAAGGATCATCATCATAAGGTACATTTTGGGCTGGTGAAGAAGAGAGTTCTAGAACAAAATTTCCACTGGTTCGAAGCTCAGTCAGCTCAGAAAAATCAGCAAGTTCTTCTTCACATATAATATTTCCTCTCAAATCCAAATGCTCCAGTTTACCTAAACCAATGGCAGAGGGAAAAAGGTCAATGAGTTCCAAAATTTACTGACATTAAAGGTACAGAACAACAGAAAACCTATATCTCTTCGAACCTAAGAACTTAAAGCGAAAATCAGCTGAAACAAATAACTTCTGAATGAGACTATACCACAAAAGAACACAGTTCACATAATTTAGATCTTCTTTTACGCATCAATTTACTTGCTGATCATATGAATGAGGTGAAAGGTTCATGAAATAGCCGATTTCACCGTATTACTTGTGAACTCGACTAATTGTTTTATCCCAAAACTCTTAAACTGTGGTTCACGTACATTAGTCATCATGGTCATTTTTCCAATGGCAGTTTAGAAAATTCACCATTTGCAAAGGAAAACTATCAGCTTGGAACTTGTAGAAACAGAAGTCCTTGGGTGTCGTCTGCCATCGGTTCACACTTTCTCGTTCCAATATTAACAAAAAGAAGATATAAGATTGATATGATTTCAATGCTTTACCAGAAAAGCTGTCAATTTCTAGTGGTCACACGTTGTCAGTTCTATTTTGACAAGTTAACTTACGCTACAGAAAGAAACCAAAACGAGCGAAGAAACAGAGCACTAGAAGGTTGTACCTTTTGCAGCTTTTACACCGGAGCTCAGGATTGACAAAGATTCTTTGGCCATAAAGTTGTATTTTGCATTTACTGATGAAAGATCTGGGGCATGAGAGAAAAGCTTTGACAGAAATCTTGCAGTTTCAATTCCACCTCGGTTCTTGCTGCATAAGTTTAATGAACATGTTACTACTCTCTGTTAAAATTCCATAATCAGAAGTTCAATGGAAACTCCATTTACCTTATGTTGATGGAACGGAGCTTTGATTCCTTGACTAACTCTTTGCCTGCTTTCAAGAAGCCAGAAGAACCTAGTCCAATGTCTTCAATATCAAAAGCCTGAATACCTCCGCATAGAAACTTACCTAATGGTGTCCCTATCTCACTACAAAAATTAGGCAACAAGAACGTCAAAAAAATGTTCACATTTTGCAATGGAGGTGTCAAATGAGGATAACAAAGGGAGAAATATGACACAGATGAGGTTCTAGCAGTATGAATAGTGTACTACATTTTGCTTCAATGCTTATGATATAATTTAGAGAGTTAACTTCACAACAAATGGAAAGCTATTAGAACACCAAATAATGAAACGACTTGATATACAGTTCCCAGGATAAAGAGGAAAGATTAGATTTGCAGCAAATTTACCATGACAACATCACCTTATCAGTCCAGCATTTTAACATGGCAAAATATAACCCATAACATAGCTTAAAATGTCTCCCCACGTTAGTTGATAGAGTGAAACAGAAAACTCTTAGGGGTCATTTGGTAGGAGGTATTACAAAAAATAATGTAGGCATAAACTCTATGCATTACTAATACCTTGTTTGGTACATTTTTTCAACTTGTGTATAACTAATACTTGTATTAGTTATCCATCATACTTGGCATTATCCTATGCATAAGTAATGCATAGAAAACCATGACATTAGTAATACCAAGGCTTTAATGCATGCATTAACATGGTTAAAGACAAAATTGTCCTTAAAGTCCCTTAAAGCTAGAGAATATGGAAGGCATTTTTGCAAGCAACTATTTTTCTTAAAAATTATGCAATGTATTATAATTTTAATACACCACACCAAACAGTAGATAAAGAAATAATATTTGCATTACTAATACTTGCATTACTAACCCATGCATTACTAATCCATGCATTACTAATCCATGCATTACTAATACACCTTATTCCGCACTATTCTTATAGTGCCTAACAAACGACCCCTTAGGAACTTCAAGCACAACGAAAGCATGTGAAAGGCCAAGTGATAAACCATGAGGCACTCTCCGGGTCATATGTGGGTTTTCCCTAGGAAAATATATTCCATTTAGGAGAAGAATTATGAAAATTGAATATAATTTGCAATCAAATTTATTTTACCAACCTGCCAAGATAATTGCCTCCAATTGAGAGAAAACTGAGTGGTTTTCTCAAAGCAGAAAGAACTTCTAGAAGTTCACAAACTCCAAAGCAAGTAAGCTCACAACTTTCCAACTTCAATTCGACAAGGGAGAAATACCTTTGTGACATCTCTGTGAAGTAGGTAGTCAAGCACCTGGAAAAAAAACGCGGTTGTGAGATCTTAGCAAGTTGGTCACTGTACACAGAAACTAAATTCAACCAACCTGAATCCATCATCCTCGATAGGGTTGTCACTGAGATCAAGTTGCTCCAGATTAGGAATGTGGACTAGCGCATATCTGAGACAATCCACATCGTCCCTCTGTAGATTGCAGTTCCTGAAGTTAGAGAAACAAGTAAACTTTGTATTGTACTAAAGATGACAATACAAATACACCTTTCCTGAAGACTCATTAAGTCAGCTTGTGACCAAAATTCCTATGGAACTGTTTATACTACGACAGGTCAGTGTGAATAGAAAAGCCAAAACATACCTTAAATTAAGTTTCTTTAATGACTTTAATGAATTGTATGTCCCAGATGGCTCTGTGATACTTTTGCCCTTCCATTTAAAATGAGAAAGCCATCCCGTAATCTGCAGTGTAAAATCTTCTATAGGTTGATTGATGATTACATCAGTAATTCTGAATACAACAACAGGAGTAAATGTCATTACTCACATTGTTTTCTGAAAGATCCAGAATGGTAATACTAGATGAAGCATCAAGGAGGGTATCAAAAACTATCCTCGCAAAATGTCGATGAAGATGATTGTCTGATAAGCATAATGAAGACAAGGACCTAGCAGAAACACGATGCACATTGTAAGTCTATGAAATCATTGTATAGGGTTAGAGTTGATAGTATTTAGCATGATGCAAAGAACGAACAAGGAACAGTAATACATAAGTACGCAAATCATTACTATCACATGACCATCTTTGTATCTCTAAGATGATCGACCGTCAATTACAGGCTTAAATAGAATTATCTCCCATTTAGGAACAATATTGGCAGCATGAAATTTGTCTCCAACCGAAGAGAAGCTTTGAGCCAAGTGTGAACTCTCTGAAACTGTTACTAGATATTAACCAAAATTTGCCAGAATTACCCAGGAACACATATTGAATTAATAACAAGTATAATATGCATTTTAAAAAAAGGTAAATAGAGGATCTCTGTCGTCTAAAACACTGTCATTGCACTTGTATTGAGCTTTTTATAAAATTGCAATTTCTTCCAAGAACTAGAAAACTTCCAGAAATATCAGATTCTGTAAGATTACTGTCGCTAGTACCTATTATTGCCGTAAGACGGAATTCTACCTATGAGCTCACATGACATCCTTGGTATTATGATAGCGTGAATATGAAGATACACCTCACATTAAACAACTCTTTTATTCAAAATACTTTGTAGTAGTTAACTGCTAACTATGAGTATATAGCATTGACCACTTAAATAAATGAGCTGATGGAAACTAAATCCACCATACCTCCCTGATGATATAAAAGATACTAGTCCAGCAGGCAAAGAAGAAATGTTGTTCTCTAGGAAGCTTGATGTCTTGATTAAGAAATGTTGCATTTCAGGTGCTTGAGGACAATGCATGCATAGCAAGTCGCAAATTGCATTAAGAGAAGCCACTGTAAACTTGCAATACATGAATTTAATCGACTTTAGGGATCGATAGTTCTGGTTGATGAGTTTGCATAACCCCTCGACCTGCAAGGTTGAAAGCCACGGAAACGAAGCAGTGTAACAGTCAAGTAGTCAACATTTAAGCATAACAAGTTCCGCTCAAGAAGATATAAGAATTCGAAACATATGTTGCAATTTTCCTATTTACTACATATGTCAAATAATAAAAAATGCACAAGCACTTGAGATAACATGGCATAAAATCTTAAGAAACCAATATAACTCTATCATGAATCAGATATCATTGCCAGAAATCAATCCTGATGGGGAAAACAGTGTTACAGAGCTGAATCCCTGACTACTGATTATGGATTCACTTCTTTTACAACTCAATATAGTAAACCAAAAAAAGAAAAAGAAGTTGCAGGAGACACCAAAATTGTTCTACTATCAGCATTTGTATCTTTCAGAGCACAATGACTTGAACATAGGTGCCAACAAAGACATGACCGGATTTAAGATCGCTGTCAAGATAAAGTTGTAACTTGACACAGCCGTCGGTTTGGAACTTCTTTTTCCTTTTTCTTGTTTTCTTTTCTGTGCATTCTTGTACGGGGGAGGGGGGAGGAATTGGTTTCCCTAAGTTAGAATATTTCTACCCTTATCATCTCATCAGCATATGGTTTGTCTGCCATGTTTAACATAGGATAGTTAATAGGAAATCGAAGGTAAAGAACTAACACATATTGGAACAAATGAGGGAGCTCTGCTTAACGATTTTATACTCAAGTGCAACCTGAATACCTTAAGAAACAAGCTACATAAGATCAGATGAAAGCTAAGAGCATGTTTCACATATTTAGTTCTGACTTGAATTCCAAAAATAAATTTGCTTCAAAGTATACATTAGGATCTGTTGTCAGTGGGGTATTTTGCATCTTATTCCATAAAGTTTCCAAGGGGTTTATCTTTCCTCTTCTTTGTTCAGTTACTTGTGCATTTTGCTCTTTCCTGAAAGCTAACATGTACAACACATAACAAAAACCGCTAAACTTACATGCTCATCAGACTTAATCCACTGTAATTCCAGACTCTCCAACCTTGCATTTCTAAGTAAATGCTGCAACAAAGAAATGTAAGGTGATTATACACACAAACTAAAGGAAGCATTACATTGTTCTTTTTCTATTTGACGACTAAACTAGGATCGACAATATTACGCAACAAGTATTATCATTTTGAGGCTTTCTTTTTTCTACACAATATGTACAACTTACACAAGTTTCTTCCACACACAGAACATTTGGCAGTCTCAGGTGTCTGCAATCAAAACAAAAGTAATTCAAAAAGGAGCTACGTTTGAGAAAATCAAGAGCGGTAGATGAAACACAATATGTAGCATGAATGCACAAATCATAAGTAATAATGAAGGAACTACATGCACATGATGCCACCAATTTTATCCTTTTAATGTTCAAAATCAATCACTTAGTCTGCGCACCCCCTACACACTATTTCAAAGGGGAAAAGAATGCAGAAAACTGCAGACAAGAGAACCTCAGTTCCAAACTTTGTTATACTTCACAAATGCAGTGTTGAAGATGATGACACATATTAATAGGAACATTTATTTGGATGTGGCGTTTAAAGATATTTCTGTCATGAGGCTCGTTGTCCTCTGAATGGTTAAGGCCTGCAGGTTTAAAAACTGAAGTGAAAATACACCTGGCATATGATCCGAATTGTTCGCAGTGATAAGCAAACTTGGAGTAGTCACATGTGATTTTGCCGATGTGTCCCCTATGATCAATATAATTTAAAATTGAATCTGCACAAACAAAAGAAGCCTGTATCAACGAAATGTTATGTTGCTAGTTCAGGGAACTCCTGTTGAACTTTCTTTGCTTGAGCCATAATATTTTCAGAACAGGAGAAGACTTCTGGATAGAAGTACAACCTGTGATACATAATATACAGACAAATAAAGGCATCTACAAATCAACATGAATTTCTTACCAGGAACTTCTATTTCACTAATCTGACCATGAAAAGCGGGGAATAAAGCTATCTCTGCTGCTGTATCCAGGCATCTGTTTCTCAGAAAAATGTGAAATTTTAAAATGACAGGTGAAATGAAGCTGTATAATTTTAGTGATAACCACCACTAAGTAGATTTTGATGTTCGTACTTCTGCAAATGTGCTTCCCAGTACATCTGTTGCCAGCCATCTGTGGATTCACGCTCTGCTTCTTTTCCTTTTGCTGACCTGTCAAATGACTTATTCTTGGAATTCTTACTCTGCCGGCCAAGAGCTGGCCACCGTAATTCATAGAGAGTTTTCCACTCTTCCTCAAAATTCAGATATCTGCAGAAACATATTCCAAGTTCCATTCAAAAGTAAAACATCTGCAGATCATGTAAATACGGGCATCCTCTCTCTATACATATTTGCTCATGATGTAACATAATATTTCTTTATGACCAGGAACTAAAGAAAAATTCACTCAATTTCATATATGAAACTACAAATGCAAACCTTTTACGCTTTCTCTGATTATCAACACCATCAGTCAAAAGCTCATAATCATTCAAGACATCAGGTTTCCTGCAACACAAGATTTTCTGGTTAAAATCAGGTAATATTATGCACTTGTGCCACTACATAAAGGTGCGTGTGAAAAAACTACATAATATCAACCAACTAGTTATAAACCACCTAAAAATGTTGATCAATTCCCCGTTAACTAGCTTCATCACTCTAAATTCCAAATCACTTTCTCAAACAATCGGTGCACCAAAAGTTTCAAACAATAAACCATTACTCGTCCTCTTAATTTAGCAGAAGTTGACAAATGGAATTTCAGCAGATTAGAGATTCTAGATTATTGAGAACAGCAATGGAACCAAGATGCAAGTGACGCATATGGCTGATAAGCAGATACGATCTCCATCTAGTAGTATTAGCAGTACTAGATTCTCACAATGTTTAGATAAGTAATCATGTTCATGCTTTTGGATGTACAATGCGGTTAACTACGTCACAGATATTTCATATAAAGCTTTACAATGTGGTCAATCCCAAACTAGTCGTCAACTATTCAACTCCATTTAGGCCAGTTTCAATCCAATACTCAATTATTTCTTAAAACAAAATATGGGTTCTCTAATAATAAGGATTCTCTACTGACTCCGCCTTTGTGAATTTAGCATCGAATCTAAGCTCATATTGCTGTACTAAAGATAAAGGAGGAGGGTCGGGGGTACATTGATACCCAATATAAATGAGAAGATTCTAGAAAATCGGGGAAAAACAGAGTTTACGTTCTATGCACGGTCATGTTAAGTTGACTTACAGCAATAGGTAAGTATCGAGTCGTAACATGCTATAGCGTGTTAAATTGAACATTTACTAAAGACACATATAATGTTAAAAATTGAGTGTTGAGCTAACAACCTTTCTTGTAACTTTTGCAATGCCAAAGGAGGCAACTGCGGCAACAACTGGTCGAATAACTCTGTGGGAAGTTGATATAAGACTGATGAAAGTTCAACATCATCCCCTGAAAACAAAAACAAAAATGCTAAGCAATAGCTTTATATAGTTCCATAAAAACAAAAAATAAAAATAAAAATATCACCTTGAATGAGTTCATCTCTGATTGTGTAAATGCATAAGGTGATTAATGATGGAACTTCCCGCATTTTTTCACAACCCCAATATTAATACTCCATAAAGCTGCGATTTTTACAATTGGATTGCAAAAATTCAGAAACAAATGTGAATCTGCAATAAAATAACTAAAAAACCTAGCAAGAATTTACAGCAAAACTAGAAGGGGCTGTGACTATAAGGGTTTAGTAGAACTTGCCATATAGGGATGCAAGCGGAAAGCCGCAAAAAAGAAACCAATGACTTCAGGCGTCTTTCTCTAATTTGTCGACTCTTGACTTCCGTGAAGTTTTGATATATCCCTTTTAATTTACATGACATATTTAGTAAAAGTAATAATATAATACTATACAATATTATAAGTGCGAAGATTTTCGGATTAA
Organism: Nicotiana undulata; assembly: GCA_005239495.1. Taxonomy (NCBI): domain Eukaryota; kingdom Viridiplantae; phylum Streptophyta; class Magnoliopsida; order Solanales; family Solanaceae; genus Nicotiana; species Nicotiana undulata. Next base: position 76,299 of record ML274901.1, on the reverse strand, counting down.
ATAATATTACTAAAATATTATTCAAAAGCTAAACGATCATTTTACCCTTCAGTTTAATCATACTCCTTTAACATCGTTGAATAAAAATGTAATTAAACATTATAATGAATAACAAAAATAAAATTGAGCACATTTATTGTATATACAAGCTTTAGACATTTATTTTTAATGATAAAAATCCTACGTTATCTCTCATTCTAATTTATTACTTGTGCAAATTTCTTAAGTTGAGTCATTATTCGATTCAGATTCATAAGTATTAGCAAGTCATTACTACTGTTCAATATGAATATACAAATAGAATACATCATCTATTTACCATTTAACTAATTAGTGAAGGTTATTAATTATCCATAATTTTGTCCATTTAACTTCTTTATTATACGTTTATTTTTATAATTCATTATAGCTCTTTGTTATTTTTGTAGACTATTTCACATCCTTGTTATCTTCTGTTATAGATATTGACTCATGTTATGGAGCATACCGAAGTTCAAAGTATGCTGCTCAATATCTCAAAGGAGCACCCCATGGTTATTGGTCACAGTGAAAAAAACTACTTTGGTGGAAGTGACATAAACATCTTAACCTAGATTCAATTGGATAAAATACGTGTAAATTGGTATCTTTTTTTGAGATCTTTATCAGATATCCACAAAAAATCTTAAGAAAATTATTCATTAAAATTTTTTATTACGAGATATTGATGATCTCATAAACTAAGAATACACTATTTGGACTTTCTTGCATAATGTTAGTAGTTGAAATATATAGAATTTGGGAACGTCTAGCTACATGATCCTCATCTTATTTCTGAATAGACTTTATTTTAGTTTTATTATAAGTTAAAATATTTTTTGGCTTTTCGATCCTCTTAGACTTTTAATCTATATTGTTCATTCACAGCATGATGCAAAGTATATATTGAATTCATTAAAAAAAAAAGTATTGGGAGATCGCCATGAAAAAATAAAGGAACGCCTCTGAGTGGCACTAGGTGCTTTTGGCCTCATGGATCAACTGACTTACCTCCAATGATGTTATTGATTGGGTATATCAGTAATTAACACAATACCTCTTTCTATGCTCAATGATGTTCGTCCTACATACCATTTGAAAAAAAGACAATTGACGACTTTTATGATTTAATTTATCAAATAATAAATTAAACATTTCAATCTTTTTCTTTTTCTCAAGACATGCTTTGATCCTTAATCCTTTTTTCCAAAATTTTGAATGCTTTTGGATAAATCAAACGTCAGCTTAAGTTGCTATTGGTGGACATGCAATTTTTATTTAGTTGACCTTTTTAGCATTTAGTAGTTAGATTTATTTTCTTATACATCAATTAATATTACCACCCATAAAAAGTTGGATAATTTTGTGAGGCAGGCTTTTTCTTATATTGAATTAGCTAAATACAATTAAAGTTTATCATTTCAAGAACTTGTAATTTTTATTTATTTTGTAAATCAAATATATTTATGAACTTTCTTCGGTCTTTTTTTAAAATTTTGTTCTCATTGACGCAGAATACACGCGTAACGCGCGTGCCAAATACTTATTTATATATACATACACTATATTAGAAGCACGAAAGCTCTTAGCGAAATGTCGTTCGTATTGAGTTCACACTAGACGAAATAGTCATTTTGTTATTTTCTTAATATTTACAAATAGTCATTAAATTAATCTCCTACTATTTAGGAATTGTCATTTAATTATTCTCCTAATATTTTTAAACTAGAAAAGTTTGTTATTTCCCTAATATCTAGGAATAGTAATTTAATATCTGGGATAGTCATTTAATGATTTTTCTAATATTTATAAACTAGAAAAAAAATTCATTCAACTTTATTTATATTTAGGAGTACCAAATTTCTTCTTTTAGGTTTCTGATGAGGTTTTTTTTCAGTTAATACAATTCTGCCTATAAGTAATAATTTTTCTTTAGTTAATAAGGTTTTGACGTAGGAAGTTAGAAAAGTTTCGGTACTAACTTATGTCACGACTCAAATTCCCAATTTTATGGATCGTGACGACGCTTAACACCACACTTGTTAGGCAAGTCAATGTTAGAGTTCGCTTAACTATTTTCCTTAATTAACCATTTAAACAGGATAAAATAATTTTAAATTCAAAACTTAATCTAATGGCTTTAAATAAATAATTCACAATATAAAATAATAAATAATCAATTAAACCGAGCCACGAACTAATTATATAAATAAATTTACGACTACCCCAGGGTCTGGTGTCACAATTCACGAACTACTAAAGAATACTACAAATAATAGGCTGAAAGAAATAATGTGTAACTGTTCTGAATCAAATAAAACAGTAGTCTCGATATTATAGAGAAGACTCTCGGGATCTGCGAACGCCGACAGATATACATCGTGTCTCCGGAAAAGAAATAGGTAGCAGCTCTAAATATCTCTATTGCTGGCTGGTACCTGGATCTGCACAAAAGAGTGCAACTGACTCCATGTACTGAGTAAGTGCTGAGCCTAACCTCGACGAAGTAGTGATGAGGCTACGGCAGGGAATCAACAATAAAACCTATGACAATAATAAATAATAACGCAAGAAGGAAATCTAAAACGAGTAAATACTAACAACTGCAACAACAAACTTAGGATAACTCGGTCACTTTTTTTTCCCCAGGTCTCAGCTATAACCAATCATCGAATAAATTTTCAAATGTCTAAACTTTNATATATATATATATATATATATATATATATGTGTGTGTGTGTGTGTGTGTGTGTGTGTGTGTCGTAAAACAATGCCAAACTGCTCAACCTTTCTATATCACAAGGGGACCGAATAAACCACCAATACTCTTCCAAAATAACCACAACATTATTTAACAACAAAGTAATAAGGCCAAGTAGTCCTAGAAACAATAATTAACATAGAACGATTAAGACATGAATCAATTAAATTGGAAACGGGGAAGGGATCATANTTTAATTTATCAAATAATAAATTAAACATTTCAATCTTTTTCTTTTTCTCAAGACATGCTTTGATCCTTAATCCTTTTTTCCAAAATTTTGAATGCTTTTGGATAAATCAAACGTCAGCTTAAGTTGCTATTGGTGGACATGCAATTTTTATTTAGTTGACCTTTTTAGCATTTAGTAGTTAGATTTATTTTCTTATACATCAATTAATATTACCACCCATAAAAAGTTGGATAATTTTGTGAGGCAGGCTTTTTCTTATATTGAATTAGCTAAATACAATTAAAGTTTATCATTTCAAGAACTTGTAATTTTTATTTATTTTGTAAATCAAATATATTTATGAACTTTCTTCGGTCTTTTTTTAAAATTTTGTTCTCATTGACGCAGAATACACGCGTAACGCGCGTGCCAAATACTTATTTATATATACATACACTATATTAGAAGCACGAAAGCTCTTAGCGAAATGTCGTTCGTATTGAGTTCACACTAGACGAAATAGTCATTTTGTTATTTTCTTAATATTTACAAATAGTCATTAAATTAATCTCCTACTATTTAGGAATTGTCATTTAATTATTCTCCTAATATTTTTAAACTAGAAAAGTTTGTTATTTCCCTAATATCTAGGAATAGTAATTTAATATCTGGGATAGTCATTTAATGATTTTTCTAATATTTATAAACTAGAAAAAAAATTCATTCAACTTTATTTATATTTAGGAGTACCAAATTTCTTCTTTTAGGTTTCTGATGAGGTTTTTTTTCAGTTAATACAATTCTGCCTATAAGTAATAATTTTTCTTTAGTTAATAAGGTTTTGACGTAGGAAGTTAGAAAAGTTTCGGTACTAACTTATGTCACGACTCAAATTCCCAATTTTATGGATCGTGACGACGCTTAACACCACACTTGTTAGGCAAGTCAATGTTAGAGTTCGCTTAACTATTTTCCTTAATTAACCATTTAAACAGGATAAAATAATTTTAAATTCAAAACTTAATCTAATGGCTTTAAATAAATAATTCACAATATAAAATAATAAATAATCAATTAAACCGAGCCACGAACTAATTATATAAATAAATTTACGACTACCCCAGGGTCTGGTGTCACAATTCACGAACTACTAAAGAATACTACAAATAATAGGCTGAAAGAAATAATGTGTAACTGTTCTGAATCAAATAAAACAGTAGTCTCGATATTATAGAGAAGACTCTCGGGATCTGCGAACGCCGACAGATATACATCGTGTCTCCGGAAAAGAAATAGGTAGCAGCTCTAAATATCTCTATTGCTGGCTGGTACCTGGATCTGCACAAAAGAGTGCAACTGACTCCATGTACTGAGTAAGTGCTGAGCCTAACCTCGACGAAGTAGTGATGAGGCTACGGCAGGGAATCAACAATAAAACCTATGACAATAATAAATAATAACGCAAGAAGGAAATCTAAAACGAGTAAATACTAACAACTGCAACAACAAACTTAGGATAACTCGGTCACTTTTTTTTCCCCAGGTCTCAGCTATAACCAATCATCGAATAAATTTTCAAATGTCTAAACTTTACTTAAAATTAACCAAATGTACAAAATATGAGAAAACCGTAGAGTAAAACAAGAATTTCCAAATCTTTGTAATTAAAATCAGTGAAACATAATTATTCACCATACTGTCTTGTTGCGGCGTGCAACCCGATCCCACATTTTGACCCTTTCCACAATCATTTATCCACCCTTATCACAATTATTTATCCACCATTATCACAATCATTTATCCATCCTTATCACACCAATTTGTATTTGTTTATCAGAATCCTTTACAATTTAGGGCAAGCCTTTCACAACACCTTTATCTCAACATTTATAAACAGAAACTGTACTTCTCATAAACATGAATCTCTCTCTCTCTCTCTCTCTCTCTCTCTCTCTCTCT
>ML274901.1:50941-71328 GCA_005239495.1 Nicotiana undulata | reverse complement strand
TGTGTGTGTGTGTGTGTGTGTGTGTGTGTCGTAAAACAATGCCAAACTGCTCAACCTTTCTATATCACAAGGGGACCGAATAAACCACCAATACTCTTCCAAAATAACCACAACATTATTTAACAACAAAGTAATAAGGCCAAGTAGTCCTAGAAACAATAATTAACATAGAACGATTAAGACATGAATCAATTAAATTGGAAACGGGGAAGGGATCATATTTAACAGACCATTTGGTGGTGCATAGATACTCGTCACCTCACCTATACACCACACACATGCAATTCACATAGCAAACAAGTGGGGATTCATATTCCCTCAAGTCAAGGTTAGACCAAACACTTACCTCAATTTCGTAGGCCACTCACTGCTCAATTACTGCGTTTCCTTTTGAATTCACCTACAATACACTCGAATCTAATCATAATTAACTTAATATCATTAATTAAGGCTAAAGGAACTAACTTTATTGAAAATCATAATTTTTTCTAAGTTTTCTATATAAAAAAGTGAAAACCTGATCCCGGGCCCGCTTGGTCTAAACTCGGGGTTCGGACCAATGTACATTTACCCATTCACCCACGAACCAAAATATACAATTAGTTTCGAAATCCGACTTCAATTCGAGGTAAAGATTCGATTTTTACATAATTCCCTAATTCTACCCAAACCCTCAATTTTTACCATAGAAATTCCTAGTTTTTGATTTAAAAGTGATGAAAAACAATAAGTTATTGAAAGAGTAAAGTTTAGAATTGATTACCTATGACTTGTGGATGATAATTGGTGAAGAACTTCGCTCCTAGGGCTGTAAGGTTTGAAAATTTGGAGAAGAAAGAGTTCTGCCCGTTTTAAAATTGGTTTATATAGGCTGGGCAGGCGATCTTCGCACCTGCGCCTTCCCAGGTGCGGAAAAGGGGATCGCACCTGCGGAATGACTAAGGCAGTTGGGGGTCGCACCTGCGGAGGATTGACCGCTCCTGCGGGACCGCACCTGCGGAGATGGGGTCCGCACCTGCGTGCCCTGGAAGCGCGTCTACGGTCTCGCACCTGCGGCTCTGGGCTCACAGGTGCGGGCACACCAGAACTGGCGCTCCAGCAGTGGTTTTCCAACTTTTAACACTCTTAAACCTACTCGAAACTCACCCGAGCCCTCGGAGCTCTAAACAAATCATGCACGCAAGTCTAAAAATATTATATTGACTTGGTCGTGCGATCAAATCATGAAAATAACATGTAAATCATGAATTAAACCTCAAAACTCATCATTTTTCTCAAGAACACTTATAGTTCATATTTTTCAACCGGATGTCCGAATCACGTCAAACGAACTCCGTTTTCACCAAATTTCACAGACACGACTTAAATATCATAACAAACCTGTATCGAGCTCCAGAACCAAAATACGGGCCCGATACCAACGGCTTCACACATTAATTCTCTTTTTCATTCATAAATATTTCGGCAAAATAATTTCTTTCAGAAATTGATTTCTAATGCTTGAGACCTCGGAATTCATTTCCGGGCATACGCCCGAGTCCAATATTTTATTGCGGACCTCCCGAGATTGTCAGAACACAGATCCGGGTCTGTTTATTCAAAATGTTGACCAAAGTCAATATTAATCAAATTTTAATTCTAGAATTTACTATTTCTCATATGTTCACTTAAAAGCTTTTCGGTTTTACGCCCAGACTGCGCACGTAAATCGAGGTATTTAAAATTAGCCTTTATGGCTATTAAGCATGGAACAGAGTCTAAATTCATAAAATAACCCCTTGGGTCATCACAACTTATTAGGACTAAATTTTATAAAACATATTAGGTGAAAAATGAGCCTCTTGAACTTATTTGTGGATTAAGAGTCTTTATTTTATTGATAAAGTTTTCTTTGTCTATTTGAACTATTTATAATTTTACCTTATATATATTTTCTTTGTCTATTTACTCATAATTTCAAAACACACATTATGTTAAGTAGTAATGATAGTTATGTATCAAAAGCACATTATTAATAAAGTTTATAAAGAAGATTTCATAATGTTTAATCTTAAAGTTTTGTATGCAATGATATAGGATACACACGTAACGCGCTTACCATAACACTAGTATTTCTATAATTATAATTCAACTATAAACTCTTCATTTTATCTTCTTTACTCGTACTATTATAACCACACATATGTTGCCCTTACTATTATAACCACACATATGTTGCCCTTACTATTATAACCACACATATGTTATGGCGTCACAAAGCTTTTATCCCTTAAACTTATAAGACCGCAAATTTCAAAAGTCTTCTCTTTTTTTCCCCTTAAAATCCATGTTGAATCAAACTAATTTATCTAAATTGAAACGGAAGGAGTAGTATTTTCTAGGTTAAACACTTCTTTTTTTCTACGTTTAACACTTCACAGTCGAAATAGTCACTTCTAAAAACATCTAATTTTAAAATTTTCTTAACTTATTAATTTCAAAAATAGTTCCTAATTTGTATTACAAAATTATTAACCCTTTCCTGCACAGTTTTCCTAGAAGACCTGTAACGACCCGGCCGGTCGTTTTGAGTATTACAGCTCCATTCCGCCAATTACTGCTCATTTAGTGCTTTACAGTTATTATGTGACTAGCTGGGGTACGGGTCCGGTGAGGTTTAAGAATGAATTGAGACACTTAGTCTCAAGTATGAAAGCTTAAGTTGAAATAGTTGACCGGATGTTGACTTATGTGTAAGCGACTCCGGAATTAAGTTTTGATGGGTATGGTGATTTTGGACTTAGGAGTGTCTCCGAAAAATTATTTAGAAGTCCATAGTTAAAGTAGTCTTGTAATGACGAAAATAGGAAACTGAAAGTTTGAAAGTTTGATCGAGAGTTGACTTTTTTATATCGGGGTCGAAATCCAGTTCTCAAAATTTCTATAGGTCCATTATATCATTTATGACTAGTGTGCAAAATTTGAGGTCAATCGGACTTGATTTGATAGATTTTGTCATCGAATGTAGAAGTTGGAATGCGTTAGTTTTTATTAGGCTTAAATTAGGGTGTGATTCGTGTTTTAGTGTTGTTTGATGTGATTTGAGACTCGACTAAGTTTGTATGATATTTTGGAATTTATTAGTATATTTGGTTGAGGTCCCCGGGGGCCTCAGGTGGATTTCGGTTGGATAACAGATCAAATTTGGACTTAGAGAAAATCTAAATTTTTTTGCCTATTGGTGCAATCGCACATGCAGACATTTTCTCGCTAGTGCGAGCTCGCGCAAGCGAACTTGGCATCGCAGATGCGTTCAGGTGTGAAGAGGGGCAGTGTGCGGAGCTTTTACCGGATCTGCGAAGCCACAAAAGTGGCTTGTTGATCGCAGAAGCGGACGGAACCTCGCAGAAGCGAGTCCGCAGAAGCGACACCAATGTCGCAGAAGCGGAGGCAGGGGAAGCTGCGCAAAATCGCAGAAGTGGTTGATTTTCCGCAAAAGTGGAAGCGCAAATGCGATTAATTTTTTCGCATAAGCGGAACCTTTGGACAATGTACAAAATAGAGGGTTCTGAGCTTTTGCCATTTCTGGATATTTCCAACATAGGTAGAAGCGATTTTTGAGCAAGAATTCGCGAGAAAATTTTGAGGTAAGTCACTTGTGATAATTGTTAGTCAATAATAGATTACGTGTTTTTGAGGTGAAATTCGAGGATTTGGGCCTAGATATTTGAAAATAGGATTTGAGGATTTGAAGGTCGAGTTGATGTCGAAATTAAGAGTTAGGGTGTAGAATCTTACCTCAAGGATGAAGACCTAGTGTGCTTTCCTTGCTAATCTTCCATGACTTAGCCAAATATTGATGACAATGGCTTAGACTCTAGAACACCTTCCTCTTTCTCAAATGTAGTTTTATCTTTCTAGAATGATCCCCAATAGTGTTTTATGAAAAGGGGGTCGGGGTTATAAAAACACAAAAAATGAAGCTCTGAAACGGGATCTGCAGTCGCATATGCGACCGCATAATGCTTCTGTGGTCCGCGAAACGGGCCTCTGGAACTGGGCTGGTCTGCCCACTCTGCGACCGTTATACGGCCTGCAAACCTATACTGCGGTCGCATAATGCACCGCAGAACCTCCCTCAACAAAAATTCCAAACTGGTTCTACGATCCGAGTGCGTCCCGTGAAATGGTATTGCGATCGCATAATGGGCCGCGAAATGACATCCAAAAATGGCCAAATGTCTGCCTCACTCTGCGGCCATTCTGCAGCCCGCAGAGTGGTTATGCGGCCGCATAATGGGCCACAGGAATGCCCAATTCTGCCAAACATTTTCCTTCAACTCCCCAGCGCATTGTCCAACCCAAAAAGTCAGTACCGCGTCTCTACTATCATTAATACATACGCCTACCTCGGCACTACGAAAACCCGAGTTTTAGGAATATATTTACAGGGCCTTACAAAAACACGATCAGAGCCAGTGTAAGGGTTCTTTCGTATAAAATTACCTTCAGTTGGAGTCATGTGAGCGGACACGGTCGTGTTAAAATACCAAGTAGCGTCATTTGTTTCGCCAACAGACATAGCAAAAAAAAAACTTAGGAAGATCATTAGCAATGAAAGCATGATTGAAACGACTTTGGCATTGTAAGGCAGTATGACCACGACGCCCACAAATTTAACAAACGATGGGTGAGGCTGAGGGACCTAATATTCCACTGGATGGTAAGAATGTACTACCATATTGTGAATTATAAAGAGTGAGAGAATCACCACCAATACCTGACAGAGGCTGACAAGTAGGACCATTGCGTGCAATATTATTGGGAGTAGACTGTTGTGAAGGACCTCAACCAGAGAAACCACAACCCCTTTCACCATGACCTCGACCTAAAAAATACGAGGCTCTTCTTCGTCCACGATTACTTGGAGGAGGCACTGTATTGCTGGACATATTAGAAGAATTTGATTGAATATTTTGGGTAGCAAATGCATGATGAGAGATGATGGAATCAGATTCTTGAAAGGTTGCAACCTTTGATCATGCAAAAGGAACTTAGAACGCAAATCTTCAAGTGATACATGTCTAGAGAAGTGAGTGAGGATACCAACCAGCGTATCGTATTATTTTTCTAATCTAAGAAGGACATGATCAATGAAATCCTGGGGGGGGGGGGGGGGGGGGGGAATTTATGGCTGTAAGTGAATTGGCCAATTGTTTTGCTTCTCTCATATATTGATCAATTAACATAGATGTCTTCTTCTTCAAAGTAGTGAGCTGTCTCTTAAGTTCAATTGCTTTATCTTGGCTAGCATCCATATGTCTACGGTGTAAGGAAAGCCAAATATCACGTGAAGATGGTAAAAGATGGACGTCGACAAGGTCACAAAGATCTAAGAACGGATGCTTTGATCAATTCGAACCCACGAGCAATCGCTTGGATTAGGTTGTTGCGAACCAGTAGTGTCGCAAAGAAGCGAGGGTGGAACAAGGATAGAACCATCAACAAAACCAAGCAAATCATAAGATATGATAAAAGAAGTGAACTGAGTACACCATGTGAGATAATCTTCAACAAACTGTAATTTAATTGTTACCAGATTGGTGACATTAGGTGAAAGTATAAGAGGGGGGTGGGGGTGGGTGAATTGTAGCCGTTTTAAACTTTTAGTCGACTACTCTTCAGACCTAGTCGACTTATGCGGAGACAGACTGCACAGAACTGTTAGACCTTTTGATTTAAACAAGTGTTAGTCACAATAAACAGTAAAGAAACAGAATATAAAATGAGAGCGATAAAGTAAATGACACCGGGAATTTTTATACTGGTTCGGAACCAATGTGGTATCTTAATCCAGTCCTCTTGGGTTGCAAGAGTGTTGTCCTTTAGAGCTCTTTGTAAGTTGAGTTGAGTACAACCTTTGTGGTTTTCAGCGATCACCACCAACGTTGATAGAGTTGATTTTCACTCGCTCACCACAACGAACAAGAGTTGGTTTTGTCATGACCCCAAATCTTAACTGGTCGTGATGATGCCTATCGTGGAACTAGGCTAGCCACTATCACACAACCACACATTTCTTTTAATAGAACTTCTCAAAATCATTAATAATATTCAAGCAAGTATAAATTTTTTCTAAGTCTTTAACAAGCATATTTAAACCAACAGTCTAAGACCATTCCCCAGAACTGGAGTCAACTGATCACGAGCAACTAAGAATATGACTAATACTGCTAATGTCATAATACAGAGTCTCAGAAACAAATTCTAAATACTAAATGAAGGAAGGAAAATGGAGAATCTGTGGACGCTGGACAACTACCTCGAAATCCCAAAGCTGATGTCGTACGAGCTCAGGTGACTATTGCTCAGAACCAGTACCTGAATCTGCACACAGAAGTGCAGGGAGTAACGATGAGTACGCCAACTCAGTAGTTTTGAAAATAAATCAAGTCTGAAGATAAGAAACACACAACACTGAACACCAATCCACAAATAGATAAATACCGAGTATTAATACAATATACATTTAATACATAAGTTGAAAACCAATTTCCGTAAAACGAATCCTTTGAACAAGTATAATTTCCAGTATTTCTCAGTAAAATTCCCCAAAATATCAGTATAAAAGATGAAATGAATCATAATCAAAACTCAGTAAAATATCATTATAAATCCGCCCCTCGGGCCAAATCATCACTCATAAATCAGTCACTCAGAACCTCACCATCACTCAGTAACAGTCACTCAGCACCTTACAGTCACTCATGCCTCCCAATCACTCGGCACTCGCACTCAGTAGGTACATGCGCTCACTGGGGGTGTGTACAGACTCCGGAGGGGCTCCTACAGCCCAAGCGCTATAACAAGCCAAATCATGACATCAATCACTCAGGCTCTCAGCCTCTCTCATATCATAAATATACTCACCATATTGACCCTCGGCCTCACTCAGTCAGACACTCTCAACATTCCACTCGGGCCAGAAATAAATGAGGTTCTCGACCCAAAACAATATTTCATTTCAAGAAATAATATCAATAAACTCTAAGTGTCAAAACAATTTATCAGGAAAGACTGAGTGTAAAATCATAGTTCTAAGTGAGGAATATCAGGAAAATAGCCCCCAAGGGGTTAAAACAGATCGGCACTAGGCCACAAACATGACTTACAACCTAAATATATCAAAACATAATAATACTATAAAACATATGCTTTAAAAAACAGTTTTGCAACTCAATAGTTGCCTCAAAAGGAACAAATTTCCAATTCGTGCACGCCCCATACTCGTCATCCAGTATGTGCGTCACTCCAAAACCGTGAAAGGATGCAAAGTCCGGGGTTTCATATCCTCAGGACAAGATTTAAAGACATTACTTACCTCAAACCAGATGAAAATCTACTCCGCGATGCCCTTGCCGCTCGACTCGGCCTCAAATCGCTCCGAATCAGTAATAACAAACACATGATCACGTCCATCAGATCGTTTCCAAGCTTCAGTTTGCTGCACACAATCCAAAACCATTCTTTGTCTCTCATAATCCTCATTCCTCTCCTTCTTTATGAACACACCCTTTTACACTCAATGTTGCAAAAAAAGGAACAAAAATTACATCAGCTTCCTCAGCACTAAACACCTTTTTAGCAAAAGATCCAAGCTTTAACTTTTCTAGTGTCATTAAATTACCCAAGATCCAATACTCAGCACTATACTGTTTGGTTATTGTGTTTTATGGATAAGGAAGTAAGTTTTGAGAACTTTTTCCATATGGGTCTTTCTTAATTCATTATCTACTTCACTCCCAATTCTTGAATCTGAATCTAAAGACTCGCATCATCAAAATTAACTAAATATCGGTACTTCTGCTATCACCGTATCATCTTGATTAGTAGTCAGCTCGGAGTTAACTAAACTTAAATCAAAAGTTATCAAATCCTCCCAAATGTTAGCTATCACCGGTGATTTTGCTGATTCTTTTCTTTCGGAGTCATCAAAATTTAAGAGAGGAGCCACTTGACCACGAGAAGTCTGGCATACTACTACTTTAGGACTAAACATTAGGCGCATATGGGAGAAAGTAAGCAACACGAGCTTCCTTAAAAGTAAATAGATCTTTGAGTCAACAACTACGCTTCTGTTGCCGAAGCAGAACATAAGAAAACTAGAAAATGCTTTTCAAGTAATCCATAGTTAAGGGATCTTGGAAGATCTGCTATGTAACTTTGATGGAATTATGAGATTCTTGAAAGTTGAAATTTGGGTTTATTGACGTTGGAGATGAGTGAAAAAAGAAGAGGGGAAGTGGTAAAAATGCAGAGTATACAAAGAGAGATGAAGAGAGAAGGGGTACTGCAGGATGAATTGGTGGAAAATGTTGTTCTTCAGTGTCATCATCTTGTTGTTCTTTGAGGTTCCTGTTTCATCTAGTTAGGATTTCTGTGAACAAAATCCTCCAGCACCGACGCCGTCATTGGAATTGAGCCAATTTTCGCCCGTGTACGGCTCCCACTGGTTGAGAAGGATTTATAGATTAGAGTTCCGCTTGGGATTAACGGTGATTCTAAGATCTTGAATTCGATTTTTCTCCAAAATATTTTGATAGCAAAAGATTGGTCAGAATCTTTGGACCCGTATGGCCATCCGAAATCATCCCGAGCCCCTCGGGGCCTCAACCCAAATATACCAACACCTTATATAACATCACCCGAACTTAGTCGAACCCTCAGAACACTCAATACAACATCAAAATACCAAATTAACCCGAAATTCAAGCCTAAGAATTTCTAAACTTTCGAAACTCGCCAACGATGCCGAAACCAACCAGACCACGCCCGAATGACCGGAAATTTTGCACACACATCACAAACGACACTACGAACCTATTACAACTTCCGAAATTCCATTCCGACCCCGTAATCTACTTTTCCACTGCCGACTGGAAATCGCCAAAAATCTATTTCTCCCAATTCAAACATAATTCTACCACGGACCTCCTAATAACATTCTGAACACACCCCTAAGTTCCAAATCACCTAATGAAGCTATCTGAACCATAAAATCCACATTCCGAGATAGTTTACCAATAAGTCAATTCCCGATTGACTTTTCCAACTATAAAGCTACTTTAAGAGACTAAGTGTCTCAATTCTCATTACAACCACTCTGAACTCGAACCATCCGACTCCAATACATCATAAACAATATAACCAATGCATGTCCAAGCAGAAACATAAATAACAGTGCAAATTCAACGGAACGACCGGCCGGGTCGTTACAGGTTTTCACTCGCTCACCAACAACGACCCTTTGGTTTTCACTCGCTCACCAAAGAAACGAACAATGACACAACCTCTCGGACACACTGCCTCTCCAATATTTTTCTGCCTCTCTTCTCTCTTTTGTGTACACAGTCAAATCTACTAAAGTGGATCGTTTTGAAAATTTTGGTCAAGGCTGGTGTTGGGCACTGTTATGGTGTATCCGCATCTGCGGAGGTTTGATTGTAGATGCGAAGCCGCTTTTGCGAAGTTTTTGGCGCTTCTGCAGTGTTGAGGGTTTGGGGGGAGCTTCGCTTTTGCGGAGTAATTATCGCAGATGTGATGGCCGCTTTTGTGGCCCTCCGACCGCAAATGCGAAGATGTCCGCTTCTGTGGAGTCATAGGTGCGATTCATTATTGCGCTAGTGTGGCCACTGGGCTGGCCAGTTAAGTTCGCAGATGCGAACGTTTTCTCGTAGTTGCGTTTCCTAATAAAGAACTCGTAGTTGGATAGACAATTGTATAGAAGGTTGCGTGAGTTTGTTGTTTGGTCGTTGAATATTCTAGCCGTTGCAGCGGTCTTCTAATTTTGGAAAAGGATTTCCTTTGTTGCTGCTCCAACTTTTCTTTACTGCTTCTTGCCCTTTTGAACCACATTCCTTGTCTCGATTAAGTTTGACACGAAGAGTAACTACTCTTTCCTTTGAGTACAAACGAATTATCCATTAAAGAAATCTTTACATATTGCAAACCATTTAATCAAGGACATACAATTAATGCCTTTTGTATAAAAGATTCTTTTCTTGTAAGCCATCACGTCTTCATATGTAGATATGCCCGTGACTTCTATAAGGCAGATTTTGATATCTTCTTTTAATGCAAACTTTCCTTTTGAATTGGACAATTTGAATTTCCAATCATGATGCCAATATCAGTTCTTTCCATGAATAGATCCATGATAAATAATTCTCTGCAATATATAATCTTTATGATGATTCAATCAAAATCCTCATGATTTACTTTTTCATGATTGTAGTAATTCTTGATTGATTCCAGTAACTCAGGCTTCTTTCCATATTTGAATTTCCATAAGAATAGTATTTTCCATCTCATTCTGTAGTAAATATTTTGAATAATAAGCTTGTTTGTGCAACATTCCTTAAATGCAAGACTTGACCAATTCCTTGTAATACTTGTCCCGGTAAAAATATCTTTCTTAATAAAATATTTATTTATGATAGATCTCAATAAATCTTTGACCTATTTCTTGATCTTGAAAAATAATCTCTTTCCATAATATAGAATGTACTACATCCATAATATATTTTCTTTCCATAGAAAATATATTCTTCTTATATTGTAATATTCCTTTCTTGATAAAATAGTATCTTTCCATATAGTATCTTGCACAAAATAATAGATCTTCTCCACGATTTTAGCAATCTTCCTTCAAGATATTAAGAGCTTTACTTTCATAATTTTCGTAGGGACTTCTTTTAATATTGTAGCAAACCATTCAATATTTGAAATATGCTTCTCAAATATTATTTCTTCCATCAGGCTTGAAGATTGAATCTCTGAAAAAAAATCTTCCTCGATAAATTCATCACGTGATATTCTATTTCCTATATTTGTTTGGATCTTTACCGACATCTTCCTTCTTGAATAAACCTGTGCAAAAATAAGATTATCACAAGTAAATGTAGTTTGATTAATAAGTATGCTGGTTTGTTATCATCAAAATTAATACGTGAAACCTTCAAGCTAACATTAGGCGCTACTAGTGCAACAATAGAGTGAAAATATGAGGCAGTAGTTGAGTCTAACGAACCAACACATGGAAATATAGGTGGCGCAGTAGTAACAGTAGGACATGACAACAAGCTAGGAGATGAGAAATTTCTTGGTACTGAGGAGGCCATGGAAGAAAGTGATGACACAAGAGGAGGAAACGATAAAGGCGGAGGTGAAAAAGCAGCAGTAAGGCTTGAGGTTGGAATAGTGTCATTAGGTTTGGATAGAGGAATATAAGTATAGGGTGAAAATGATGTCATAGTAAAGATAAATGGTGTGGGAACGTACTAGATGTGTGGGAAAGGTTTAGAAGAAAATTCCAACAATGTTGATTATGGTGTGTGATGAGTTCCGTGACTACTTAGAAGAAGGAATTAGAGAAGATTTTGCTGGCTAATCTGATACCATGATAGATTTCACTAAGAGGTCGTTTGGTATGAGGTATAAGAAGGTATAAAAATTTAATACCACCTTAATACCATGTTTGGTTAGCAAACCAGGTATAAGTTATTATGGTGTTAATTTTAACACTGGGATAACGTATACCTTATAGAAGTGGGGTAATTAGCACCAGTATAACTTATACCTTCTTCTTAGAAATTATGCAATTGTCATTCTTAATACAACATACCAAACAATGAATAAACAACAATCCCAGCATAACTAATCCCAGCATAACTTATCCAATATAACTTATACCGGTATAAATTGTATTTCAACCAAACGACTCCTAAATTGCTCCACAAATAGAGAGCCAGTATTACTTATGTTTATATGATATGGATACATACACAATGATAAGTATATCATCTATAAAGATAAGTATTAAGAGTCCATCACATACATGGAATAATTACAAATATTAGATAAATTCTTTTAGAGTCCTAATAGTGTGTACACACACTTTACCCCTATCTTATGAAGTTAAAGATGTTGTTTATGATAGACCCTTGACTCAAGGAATGATTAGAAAAATACAGTATCAATGAGTAGTAGCAACAATATGATAATAGAATAATCAAAGCGAAAGAAATAACAAGAAATAAAAGAAAACTACGAATAACTAAAGAAATACAAGAACAATGCCTTATTTAACTCATCGTATATATAAATATATAACAAAATTACATTAATAAATTAAAATCAAGAAGAAGCATCGAACTAGCTAGCAACGTTAAAACATGAATCTGGAAATTAGGATCGACAACCTCAGAAAAAGATATATATATAATTGGATTCAGTAACAGGTGCTACAGAGAGTCGATAGCCATAATTGTGCTTAAGTTCATAGGTGTCATGTATTTATCAGAACCAGTGAAAATTGTTTGGACTATGATTTTGTTGGCACGTTCTGTTGGATGGAAAGGATCCCAAAATGCATATAAATCTCTGTTTGGACATAAGTTTGATGCAGTTGTGCAAATTCCAACTCCATTATATGGCCCTTGTCCACAACATGCTACTTTTGATGTAATAAAACCTGTGAATTTTGCACAGATGAAGTTTACTGGTTAGTCCATTAATTAAGTCTAAACAATGGTGATTACAAATGTTGATGGCCTTGAGGCGGTCGATCCTAACATTATTTATGAGGAGCCGGACGACGAAGCCTCCTCCTCAGATAAAGATATGTCTCCGACGCTACTTTTCCGGCAAGAATAACTTTTTCTATTCTGATTTTTTGGACGATTTCAATTAGGAGGGACAAAAGAGAGATACTTTCTATCAGTTAAAAGCAGATATCGCCTCCCATGCTCCCACGGTCTATTTTCTGAGGAATAGAAAGGAAGACCCGGGGCTAGAGCAAGCGCAGGGGCGACAGAGGACGTGCTCGTACGGTTCATAGAAAAATATGAAAAAATACTTATTTATTAGGGTTTCACTCCTCTATATTCGAAATATGCCTTTTCATTCATATGAAGGTAAATCCTAATAGGGTGATGTAAATAATCTTACACTATTGTAAATCCTAATAGAGAAAGTAAAGAACTTTTAAATTATCGGTGTACTTTAACCTGTCATAGTAATTGTTTACAATATTTTCAAGTTATCAAAATATGTTTGTTATATACAATTACTATTATTTATTATTGCAAATGAATTCAACTTATATGCACTAACAACTATGTATGATATTTTTACATTATCACGTTAAGTTGATATGTTGTAACATGATTTTTATGTATCAGAATTTGATAGTAACTTAGAAAATAGAATAATATAATCTATTATAACTAGTTAAACTGCATTAATAATGTTAACGTTCTTAAACTCATAGCAGATAACTCAATTTACACTATTAGCGGTCGTTTGATTGGTAAACAAGTTATCCCATGATTAATTATTTTGGAATTAGTTATATCACCCTTTCATAGGGATAAAAAAACACTACAATCTCGTGTATACTACGATTTTTATCCCAACCAAACATGAGATAAACTTATCTCAAATTTAATCCCGGGATCAATATTCCACATACCAAATGAGCCCTACAACAACAACATACCCAATAATATTCACACCACGAGATCTAGAGAGGGTAGTGTGTACGCAGACCTTACTCCTACCTTGTGAGGATAGAGAGACTGTTTCCAATAGACCCTCGGCTCAGCGAAGCATAAGCAAAATTAATCTCAAATATAGAAACAAAAGAATTCATACCGAAGGCTTGGGGATCTCTGATGAAGTCGTTCTGCATATCCACAGCGTTAGCTGCAACAAAAATATCAGAGCCAAGTTCTTGATTGAGACTTTGAATCATTTGGACAAGTAGAGGGTTGAAAATAGCAGAAGCACGTTGAGGTTCCTCAGCACATTCGCCATTTATGCTCCTGCTGGCTAGACTAGATGGGACACAACCTAATGGACCTGATCCTGTCACCAACACTCTTCTTGCTCCCAAATCATACAGCCTCTGCAAACAACTCCATATTATATTTTCACCTATCATCACTCAACTTTATCACTATAACAGTAAGATTCTGTACATTGATATACAGTGGCGGACCCAGGATTTTATGCAAGCGGGTTCAATCTTAGAAGTACATAACTTTGGTCGTAAAATAGTAGTTGTCAAGTAAGTCCGCCACTGTTGATATATAGGTCTGTTTTCTTGATATAGAGGGTATACAATCACACACCTCTCTATATCATCATCCCTATATAATAACACTTCACTATAAAAGCCAAATATTTTGGAACCAATTTTTATGTTATCTATAACAACACTTCGTTATAACATTCAAAACTAGTCGGAACAAACGAGATTGTTATAGAAAAGTTTGACTGTATATATATATATATATATATAATTTGAAGTCTTTATCGTTACCGTGAATAAAATTTTGTTAGTTTAATGGGATGAAAATAATTTTGTTACTTTGTTGTTATAATGTGTGTGACTTTCACTGTTATATTAGGTAACGATAATAAAAAATGTTAATGTGATAAAAAGTGATTTTCTACTTTTATTATTTTTATAATTGACAAAATTCCGTAACTCTACATGCCGACATTAGTAGTTGGCAAATGTTTATGCTGACTTTGACGGGATCATAATTAAGGAAAAATAACTTTTTGCTGTTTTCTTCTGTCCCTTTGTTGACTCATTTAATATAATCCTTTAGCCCATTTTGTCAAAGCTCTTTTAAGCCAAATTTTTCTTTTTCCCTCTTCAAATTTGAGTTATTTGGCTAAATTTTGGAAGAAGAAAAAAAAATACTTTTGAACAAAAGCAAAAATAGTTTTTGAGAAGCAGACAAAAGTATTTTTTTGAAAAGTATTTTGCAAAATAATATATTTAGAAATATTTTTTAAAAGTTTGGTCAAACACTAATTGCTGCTGAAAAGAACTTCTCAAATTAATAAATCAAACACAAACTGCTTCTCATCAAAAATACTTTTTTGTACTCTTAGAAAAAAATACTTTTCAAAATAAGTTGACTTTAGAAGCTCGGCCAAACATGCTATATATTTCCTTAATCAGTAGACATGTCTTTAAATTAATTTAATTTTAATTAACAGTTAAAACAACTAAATTTGATCTGAGAACGTCATTTTCCTAACAACTAATAGACACTTATATTTTGTCTTCTGGACAACTATATTTTATACTCAGAGCCCGTTTGGACATAAGATTTTTTTCATTTTTTTCAATTTTTTTCCGAAATCAATACTTTGGCCATAAAATTTTCAATTTTCATTTGAACATGAATTTTGAAATTTTTCAAAAATTAAAAAACTCAAAAAAGTTATTTTTCAAAATTTTCACTCATATCAGTCACAAAACTTCAAAAATAACCCAAAGTTATATTCATATCCAAACATAACTCTAATTTTCAAATATCATTTTCACTTTAAAAAAAAAATCACTTTTTTTTCGGATGTAACAATTCTTATGTCCAAATACCCACTTAGATTCAAAATTAGTATTATCTATTTATGCACATACAAATTAAATATTTTTTTAATATATGTATACATAATTCGAGCAGAAAGCAATGTGAGATGTGTATATTACCGTCAAAATCTTCCGATACTCGCTGATAATATAAACAGAAAAATCCTGAAGATTATACTGAAGTCTTCTGGCTGAAACTGGTGTGAAAAAGTAGTTGTTGACATAGTCATTGCCTCCCAAAGTAATGAGAACAAGTGCTTTGTTTACTAGCATCTGTGTCTGTTCTTCTCCTAAAAGAGCACTTACTCGAGCCTGGTATTGTTCAAAATTTTGTAGTTGCTGGGAAATTCTTATTATGTTTGCCTACCACAAAAATAATTTAAGCAAAACCAAATTAATTCATTAATTAATCACTCCAATCAACGAGTATGTACAAAAATTAACTTGATAAGAAACTACATTGCTCATTTTCAGCAGTGGCGGAGTCAGAATTTCGTTAAGGGGTGTCAAAATATATAAAGTTAAATATATCAGAAAATTAAGGATAGTCGATACATAGTATATATACATATAATTTTTTTTTACTTAGCTACACAATGTATTTTCCACGCGAAGGAGTGTCATTTGACATCCCTTCTTATAAGGTGACTCCGCCATTGCTTTTCAGTTGCATGGTTTGTTTTCAAGAGAGATAATGAACAAAAATAAATATATTTAAGTCGTATATATACATGGATAGGGTGAAGTTTTTTTTTATTATTAGTGTATTTTAACCTATTATAGCAGGTTAACCTAATTATATTAGGTTGTCATTTTTATCAAGTTACCAGCTAATTGTATAAATATTTTTGTAAACCATCAATGTATAAATAGTAAACTCAAAATAAACTACTTTATGCGTGATTTATGTGATACACTTCCCTTTTCATTCTGTCCCTATAAAATGATACATTTCTATATTTTGTAAATAATTAACTTTAAATTTTTTATTTTATCCTTAAATGAGATTATTTATAGCTCCATAAATAGTTGTGTCTTGCAATTTTAAATTTTATTTTAAAAAAATTCTTGCTTAAATCATGTGTCTAGTCAATCAACACATAAAATGGAACGGATGGAATACCACGGATTGCCGCCCTGCATTTATTATAAATGCCTAACTTTCCTTAGAAAATAGACATAACATATATTGTATAAAATATTTTCTTTTTACCATAATTTTGTCTTGAAATAATGTCGACATAAAGAAGATTAGGACGTGCAAAATAATTGGACTTACAAACTGAACTCCAGTATCGTTAAGAATTCCAATTCCAGCAGAAGCAAAATTTGCTCCAACGAGCAATTTATCTCCAGTTAGCTCAGGGTCCAAGTATGGCAATGTTGGCTCAGCACCAAGCTCTTGGCCTGTCCATACATATTTTCATTAATATTTTCCAATTTCATAAATAATGTTTTTGAATTCCTTATAACCCAGCCTATGATGAAAGGAAGGCCCGAGACACCATTTCGAGGGGTTGCTGAACCTGTCTTAAATTCGCCTCTCGTATAATAATATAGAAAAAAGAGAACGAAAACTTACTTATAAGATCAGGTATATTGAAGCCATTGGAAAAACGGCCAGTAGGACGATGAGTAGGATAATCAATCCCATAAGGTGGAGAATCAGCCCTGGCAGAAGTTATTAAATAATTGTTGTTGCCATTGTCAACAAGTGAATCACCAAATACAAAGAAAGCACGAGGAGCAGCCTCAATACAAGTCACAAAAGTGAACACTACTAGAAAAATAGTAGTAACAAAAATTGGACTAGGCATTTTGAACTAATATTATAACTAGCTAGAAAAGGTATAGTATACTATGTTTTTGCTAGTTGCTATAGAATAAATGATAAAGTGATTGAGGCATTTATTTATACTAGTAGAGGGGACTTTAGATTGGTATTGTTGGTTAGTTGAAGTGTATTAAATGGACGGCTTCCCAAAAGCACGAAAGTGAGTAAAAATGGGGGCCAACTTAGCAAAAGAACAAGATTAGCAAATTTTCCATAAAGGAATTCTTTCAGATGTTATATTATATATACGTGCTTCAAGTTAAGCCATGCAGCCCTACACATACATTTGCTTAAGGCTTATCAAGCAGAGACTAGGGAAGGCGGTGCATATATAATTTGGTAATAGTCTTCGTAGATTATTACAAGAATGGATTCAACATGAGTAATAAGTTTACATCTTAGAATACCATCCCTTACCCCTGTGTGGTGACAAATGAAGCCTCCCGGAAACTATCAGCTTCCTTGTTATCTGACTCGGTTTCGAGGTTTCACATCACTTCCATACGAATGAGCCTGAGGAGAGTTCTTGCTCAGAGTATTTACTTGGTGGTTCTTCTCCTTTCTTTACCCTTTTCTCCCCATATTTATACTCCCTTATCCTTTCTTTATCCCCTAGTTCCTAACCGAAGGGTTATCTCTTGGTTCCCTCTCTATCAAGCCATAGTTCATGACGATTATCGGCGGAGCAAACCTGCCGTCAGTTCATCCTCAGGTACGACCAACAGTCACCGGGGTCGTGCTCATCGAACCGTGACCACGACTTGGTCGACCAATCGATACTTCTTTTGTTACCATCCTCGTGGACAGATTTTGAGACATACAGTTAGCCCCTCCGCCCGTCGGGTTCGCCTTTGGGCGGACGCATGGAGCGGATCCAGCCGTTATAAGCCGTCGAAATCTGATCGTTCGGCCATTTCTGAGCGGGTGTGTCGATTGAAGGCCCGTCGACCCCTGAGTCGAAACCATTTTTGGGGTCGCGGGCGTGCGTTCTTTAACGAGGAGAATACATGACGTTTCGAAGGGACATGTCAGATATGCATGTTAGTTGATGCGACATTAATTCATCAGGTGTGATTATGGCATACGTTTCATGCAGCAAGCGTCGCATCTTTTCTCGCGCCGATTTCGTTGCCTTTTTATTTATTAAAAAAAGGCGGCGTTTCACTTCTCGACTTTTGCGTCTATATATAGTGGGCTTCTGTTTCGGTGGTGCATTATCCAAATTAAAAAGTTCGAGCCGAAACCTTTGAGAGTGCCAACTGTTTATTGATCATACCTTTCAGGAGTGTAGTCAACTTCAAATTCCTTTTCCCTCATACTCTCGATCTCTATTTCGATATGAGATGGCTAGTTTTCAACTCCTAACCACGTTTCTAACGCTCCAGCGCCGGAAAACGTCATGCCTCCCCCTGACGAGGAGATGAACTTGGTGTAGGATGAAAATTTTCCGTATGTGGATGAGGTGGTGCCCCGCCCCGGGAATGCTCAGAATGATTTTAACCACCCAGCTGGGGAAGAGCCGGTGCCGGCTCTTTCGGTGATGGATGCGGCAGCGCTTGCTGCCTTCAGAACCAAATGGGAGATTCCGGAGCGAGTTGAGCTTGTCCCGGTGGGGGGGGGGGGGGGGGGGGGGGGGAAATTATTCATCTGCACCGCCCGGGGTATTGCGCTTTCTATGCATACCCTTTTGTTATCGGGTATATGTTTCCCCTTCTTCCATTGGCTGTGGATTTTTGCCATTTTTATGAGGTATGCCCGACCTAACTTACCCCATATATTTACAAGCTCTTCTTGATGCTGACCAAATATGCCGAATTGGTCGGCCGCCCTGTCTCGCTCCATCATATGATGCACTTCTTCACTCCCCACATCTAGAGGGAGACTATGTTGCACCTGCGCCACAGGGGCACGAAGAGTTTGGAGATCAGGACGGATGACAGGACCAACCGCTGCTTCTGGGAGAGTCTTTTTATTCGTGCGTACCGAGCACCTGGTATCCGACCCCTTCGGTTTACCGAGACATGGAACTTTTCCCGTAAGTGTCCCTCTGCTCCCTCCCGTTACGCCAATTGTCTGTCTATAACATAGGATTTTGTTTGTCGGTCATTTGACCGCTTGCCTAAAAGTTTGTTGCATCTGAGAGGCGGCCTCCCCTGCTGGTCGATGATATTCGCGATTGGGTGGTCGCGGTTCTGCCGCACACTATAGGGGTCTGCAAGTGGGCGCGCTTTCATTAGAGAATCAGATGTCGTCCTGTAGTGAGTAAGTCGTTTTCGCCCTAGCCTTAGCCGTATTTTGATCGCACGTTTCCTTTATGCTCACACGGGGTTCTATCTTCTTTTGATAGGCTGGAGAGGGTCGAGAAGATCTAGGGCTCCCCCATTGGCATTCCAGCGGTCGGCAACTCCTATACGGTTCGTGACGGCATCTCCGGCGAGCGGCGGCACTGGGGCTTCAACCACGGTGGCTCATTTGGAGATGACCCCCCTACCGGAGGCCTCAGTCTCGTCGGTTTGGTGTGCCCGACGAATCTTTCGTTGCCGGCAATGAAGAGGTTCCGTCCAAAAGGCGGAGGATATTGCCAGAGGAGCTTGTTGCCGCTGAGGTGCCGTCGTTGGACGAACCTGTTTCGACGGCTTCCGAGGCGGAACTAACAGTTGGCCAAAGAGTAGTGGCGAGGTTCTCTGGGGACGTCCGCGAAGTTAGCATTTCATAGACAAGGAGTTAGGGGGCGGTCGTGACCATTGACAGCAGGCCCTCATCGTCTCGACAAGGTCGTGCCCCTCCTTCGGCCGAAGAGAGAGGGAAGGGTGTGGTTGAAGATTATGAGACTGAGTCCGACATTGATCCCGATGATGTGAGGTTTTTTTAGCGTGGCTTTACCAGGACCGTGGTGATGGCTGAGGGCCCCTCCCGTATTTTGGAGATATTGTCCGACCTCAACCTACCACAGTTCGATATCCTTTTCTCAGCCGCCGAGAGCGAGCCTCTTCAGCCGATCAGTGATTCGCAGCTGTCACGCGGTATTGCCGCGATGGGTCTGAGGGTAAGTACCTTCTACCTCCCCCCCCCCCCCCCTTTCACTTTGTTTTTTTTTCATTTTTCTTTTTTTTTCCTTTTCCA
>ML274901.1:17705-50808 GCA_005239495.1 Nicotiana undulata | reverse complement strand
CCCCCCCCTATTTAACTTGATTTTTTCTGAACTTTCCTTTCTTTTCCTCTTGCAGACTTACATGATGGAAGTTGAGAGCGCCCGTAGAGGTGAGACGCAAGATGAGATTTTCTTAAAGATGGTTGAGAAGTATCGGCAGTATCGTGACAGATGTCCTGAGTTGCGCGAGCGACTTAGGGCAGATTCTTGTGCCTGGTCCACCAGAGAAGAGTTGGAGAGGAGGGACTAGGAACTGATACAGTCCAAACGCGGATGCAGCGAGTTGGAGGAGTTGTTGCATTCCAAGAACGAAGAGCTTGAGCGGGGCAAAGGGGTTGCCACGGAATGCAGGGATCTTCAAGCTAAGGTGCAGTCGTTACAGGCTGAACTCAACTAGAGTGTTGTCAGAGTGGAAGCTTTAAGTGTCGAATGGGCTCGGAAGCTGGCAGAGTTGGAAGGGAAGATGACCGTACTAGAGCAAGCCGAGCGTGCTCATGAGTCTGCTTTGGCGGGAGTGGAGGCATTGGATGACACCATCCGCGTTCTCCGATATGAGCAGGAATCTGAGAGGGCGACTGCTATCCTGAGGGAGGCCAGGCTTGAGAAGTGCATTGGTGAGATCGACCAGGAGGTGCAACGTTTAGGGGACCAGGTCGTTGCTCTCGAAACTGAGAAGGTGCGTTTGCTGGCTCAGGCAGAGTCTTCCACCCCTCGTCATTTGCATGAGTTGTGGGTTTATGCAGAGGCCCAGCGGGACATATATAAAATCTTGTGGGAGGCTGGGAGCGTTTTTAGGCATACTTTGAGGGTGCTCGGGCGAAGGCACGCGAGGCCCGTGTCAACTGTGGTTATGACCCTACGTCACATGGGGATGATGGGGGTGCTGGTGTTGATGAAGGGCTTTCAGAGGATGGCGGCGAAGGTGCTGATGTGGGTGGTGCCGAGTGAGGGTGTTGTAGTTGTATTTAGTTTTCTTTATGCTTCGCTTTTGTTTTTCTTTTCTTTTGTCGGGCCTGTCCGACCCTTTGCAAGTTGTAGTCGTGATTCCTGAATGAGACGTATGTTCGAATATTTTGATTCGTGTATCTCTTGGATTTTATTTTGACATGCTTCTCTACGTGGCTACGTGGTCTTCCGGGAATCCAGCACACGTGATTTGAACGCGATCGAATATATATGGTTCGAGTAAAATCGGGCGCAAGTGCTTCGAGCGAAATTTATCGTAAAGAATTCGGGCTAGGTTGAATGTTAAGTAATTCGGGCAAAGTCAAATGTAAGTAATTCGAGCGATGTCGAGCGAGGTCGAATGTTAAGTAATTCGAGCGAGGACGAATGTTAAGTAATTCGAGCGAGGTCGAATGTTAAATAATTCGAGCGAAGTCGAATGTAAGTAATTCGAGCGTGGTCGAATGTAAATAATTTGAGCGAGGACAAATGTTAAGTAATTCGTACGAAGTCGAATGTAAATAATTCGAGCGAGGTCGAATGTTATGTAATTCGAGCGAGGTCGAATGTTAGTAATTCGAGCGAGGTCGAATGTAAATAATTCGAGCGAGGACGAATGTTAAGTAATTCGAGCGAAGTCGAATGTAAGTAATTCGAGCGAGGTCGAATGTAAATAATTCGAGGGAGGTCGAATGTTAAGTAATTCGAGCGAGGTCGAATGCAAATAATTCAAGCGAGGTTAAATGTTAAGTAATTTGAGCGAAGTCGAATGTAAGTAATTCGAGCGAGGTAGAATGTTAAATAATTCGAGCGAGGTCGAATGTTAAGTAATTCAAGCGAAGTCAAATGCTAAGTAATTCGAGTGAGGTCGAACGTTAGTAATTCGAGCGAGGTCGAATGTAAATAATTCTAGCGAGGTTTAATTCGAGCGAGGTCGAATGTTAAGTAATTCGAGCGAAGTCGAATGTTAAGTAATTCGAGCGAGGTCGAATGTTAAATAATTCGAGCGAGGTCGAATGTTAAGTAATTCGAGCGAGGTCGAATGTTAGTAATTCGAGCGAGGTCGAATGTAAATAATTCAAGCAAGGTCGAATGTTAAGTAATTCGAGCGAAGTCGAATGTAAGTAATTCGAGTGAGGTCGAATGTTAAGTAATTCGAGTGAGGTCGAATGTTAAGTAATTCGAGCGAAGTCGAATGTAAGTAATTCGAGCGAGGTCGAATGTAAGTGATTCGAGCGAGGTCGAATGTTAAGTAGTTCGGTTATCCTAGCTTGGCTTTCGTTGGCAAGCGGCGGGCGCCTCGTGGGCGAACCAACCCCGGTCCGTTACATTTCACTCTTGTTGGAGAACATCGGATGCCGCTCTGGCGAGTCAGCCCTAATCCATTGTATTTTACTCTTGTTGGGGAATATCGGGTGCCGCTCTGGCGAGCCAGCCCTAGTCTGTTGTATTTTACTCTTGTTGGAGAATATCGGGTGCTGCTCTGGAGAGCCAGCCCCAGTTCACTGTATTTTACTCTTGTTGGAGAATATCAGATGCCGCTCTGGCGAGCCAACCCTATATATTACACAAAACATATATTATCAATTACAACATACAACAACAACAACAACAACATACCCAGTAAAATCCCACTAGTGGGGTCCGGAGAGAGTAGAGTGTACACAGACCTTACACCTATCCCGAAATGGTAAAGAGGTTGTTTCCAGTAGACTCTCGGCTCACATTATCACTTAAAACACAAAAATATAAAATATTTAAAATTTTACTTTCCTTTATTCTCTAAGTTTATCAATTAATTCTAAACAAGTAAGAAGAACATTTCTAATGATCAAATTTATTTTTTTATGCACAGTTCTCACTATGGGTCGATATTTGCTTGTTTTGGACAAAACTTTTATCAAAACATTTTCAGTTTTGTATTTTTGAGTACTTTAATTAAGAATATTAGAGTCTATGGCTCTATGCACTGGTTAGTATTCAAACTGAATAAAACGAAGTTGCCGAACCGAATAAACCGAAAAAAGAAAATCGAACCACACCGAATTTAATTAGGTACGATATTGATACAGGATTTTAAGAAATCGGATATCGAAAATACCAAATTAAAATATTTACATACCGTACCGTACACCGACCGACTAAAGACCAATGTTAGAACGAACTGGGTTCAATGCGTTGACCAGCTGAACTCATGTCTTTCGACTCGACCTGCAAGTAACTAATTGTGCATGCAGCGACTAGAGAATTTGGTTAAGCCTTAAGCAAAAACTTAAAGAGTAGCACACAGTTTAGGGGCGAAGCTATGTTTATTGAAGGATTTCAACACAGAAATAGCGAGGTCGTACGTACAAATCTTAAGTGTGACACTCTTGCATTTTTTGTAATCTTTCTTAAGTTTCTTATTAGCGTCTTATGATCCTACAATTGAAATAGCGAGGAAGTGAACGCTATTAGTATCACATAATTCAGGTTCTAATTTATAAATGTGGTACTCCCGCCGTTCAAGTTATCTGAACCCATTTGATTGGAAACAGAGTTTATGAAAGAAAGAAAATTTTTGAAGATATAAAATGAGGTATATATATTTTGTGTGGTTGAAATCATTTCACAAAGGTAAATTATTTCCAATTAACGACCTAAAAGGAAAAGCATGATAGTTCTCCGTTTCTCTAGTTACACACTTCTATCGCACATAGCTACTGCAAGACAGCTGCTGACAGCCCAGTACAGACAGAGATGATGAGACCTTAGGGCCCGAAATGAAGTACTTACTGGTTCGGACGAATTCAATATCTTCTGCTTAGATTTTGTATTTATATTTAAAAAAAGTTAAATTTGTATAAAATTTAATTGCAAACCAAGTACATAACTGAAGCGAATTGTAAATTTTGCACATAAGCTTCAAATTCTAACCCCGCATCTATTATCATCTTTATAATTTAGTGTAAATGTGAGCTCAGTGTAGAAAGTTCAGTGCAGTAGGGGGGACACTTCAGTTGATTGCTACAGTTGAGTTAGATTTTCAACCTGTCGCTTTTAGCAGTTGAGGCTGGCCACACACAATCGAGAAGAGCTAAGATTATTTTAAATACTCTTTTTTTTCTTCTAACACCAATCAAATATTGTCCAAACAACAATACACACTTTGTTCCATTTTTGTAGTGTTCCGAGTACGAATTAAGCTATTTAATTTTCAGTTGTGAATATTGACATAAATATTTTCTAAGTTTTATAAGTAACAGTTTTATATACGAAGACTACATAAAATTAAGAAGAATTAACCCAAACAGTCATCCACTTAATCCCTTAAATTAGAAATAGTTGTCCACTTAATCTCTTAAACTAAAAATAACCGGTGGATATATAATATATGTACAATTCATAGATAATATATGTATAATTATGTATATTTAATGTATAATTGGTGTATATCACTAGAGGAAGTATAAATTTAATCTAACATGTTGTTTGTGTAACAATCCCTAAAATTAATCTGAAATACAATAGTTAATATTTTAACCCCAACAACAACATACCCAGTATTATCCCACACTGTGGGGTCTGGGCATAGTAGTGTGTATACAAACATTACCCTTACCTTGTGAAGATAGAGAGACTGTCTCCAATTGACCCTCGGCTCAGGAAAGCATAAGCACCATATTAATGAAAATAAGACAAGAAGGGACAGCACCAACAACCATATAAAAGCAGAATAAAGACAACAAGATAGTAAAGTGATCAGTAATGAAAGAAAACAACGGTTAGTCATAAAAACCTACTACCAACAAAAAGCGAGACTGCGTGCCAATACTACTGTTATGATCACTTTAGACTACCTACTCTACTACCCTAATTCTCGACCTCCATACCTTCCTGTCAAGGGTCATGTCCTCGGTCAACTGAAGTTGTGTCATGTCTTGCCTGATCATCTCTCCTCACATCCTCTTTGGTCAACCTCTACCTCTCTGCAGGCCCTCTAATGTCAACCTCCCACACTTTCTCATCGGGGCGTCTGTGCTCCTCCTACCCACATGACCAAACCACCTAAGTCGCACTTCCCGCATCTTGTCCTCAATAGGGGCAACACACACATTGTCGTGAATAACCTCATTTCTAATCCTATCTAACCAGTGTGCCCGCACATCCATCTCAACATCCTCACATCTGCTACCTCCATCTTCTCGACATAAGCGATCTTGACTGGACAACACTCACTCCTATACAACATCGTCGGTCTGACCACCACTTTGTAAACTTAACTTTAAGTTTCGGTGGCACCTTTTTATGACACGAAACACCAAAAGTGAGTCTTCATTTTATCCATCCCGCCCAAACACGATGTGTGACATCCTCATCAATCTCCACATCCCCCTGAATAATAGATCCAAGGTACTTAAAACTTCCTCTCTTAGGGATGACCTGCGAGTCCAGCTTCACCTCCCCTTTCCCTCCTTGAGTCTCGGCATTGAACTTACAATCCAAGTATTCTGTCTTGGTCCTGCTTAACTTGAAACCTTTAGACTCTAGGGTCTGCCTCCATACCATTAACTGCACATTCACACCTCCTCGCGTCTCGTCAATCAATACAATATCATCTGCAGATAGTATGCACCACGTCACCTCCCCTTGGATATGGTGCGTCAGTACGTTCATCGCTTGGGAAAACAAAAAAACTGAGTGTCAATCCCTGATGCAACCCCATCATAACCGGAAAATGGTCTGAATCCCCACCCACCGTCCTCACTCGGAACTTTGCTCCACCATAGATGTCCTTAGTCACCCTAAATTACGCAACAAGTACAACTGTAGCCTCCAAACATCTCCACAAACCTCCCTTGAAACTTTATCGTACGCATTTTCTAAGTCGAAGAACACCATATGTAAGTCCTTCTTCCTCTCCATATACTGCTCCATCAATTTCCTAATAAGGTGGATGACTATTATAGTCGAATGCCCCAGCATAAGCCCGAACTGGTTCTCGAAAATAGACACACTCCTCCTCACCCTTAGCTCTACCACTCTCTCCCAGACTTTTCATAGTATGGCTAAGCAGCTTGATACTCCGATAGTTATTGCAATTTTGGGCATCCCCATAGTTCTTGTATACAGGAACCATCGTGCTCCTCCTACAACCTTTGGGCATCTTTTTTGTTCTAAAATGACATTACATAACCTAGTGAGCTACTCCAAGCTTGCCTTGCCCACACTCTTCCAAAACTGCACCGAGATTTCATCCGTCCTGGTTATTTTACCCTTGCTCATCTTACACATAGCCCGCTCCACTTCCTCAACTCTAATGCACCTACAATACCCAATGTCACAAGACTCCCAGAGAGTTCCAAATCACGCAGTACAATGCTCTTGTCCCCCTCCTTGTTCAAGAGACTATGGAAATAGGCCTGTCATCTCTGACGGATAAGCCCCCCATCCAACAAAACTCTACCTTCTTTGTCCTTGTTGCACTTCACTTGGTCCAAGTCACGAGCCTTCTTTCCTCGCGCCTTGGCTAACTTGAACAACCTCTTATCCCCACCTCGGCCCTCGAGTTACTTATATAAACGACTAAAAGCTGCAGTCGTTTCCTGTTATGAACCATTTGAATAGTAGAGTTATATATAATGAGCTGAATTGTCATTTCTTGATCATTGGGTTGTCTTTTGGCATGTTTGTAAAATAAAAATCTGTATTTCACGGATTTTTTCTGTTTTGAATCATTTAAAAATTGGACAAAATACAAATTAGTCACTCGGCGAAAAGTAAACTAATCACATTTGTCAGTCAAAAAGTATATAAATTTACATCTTTTATATATATATATATATATATATATATATATATATATATATATTGCAAATATTATTTTTGAAGCGGCTTAAAATATACCTCAATCTTAAAAATTGGCTGCGGTTTCCTCTTTTATTGATTTGCTTTTTCAAGAAAAAAATTGCCCTTTGCTTTCAGCAAATAAAGCTAAAAGACCTACCCAATATGACATAAATGCCTTCGGTCCAAAGTAATTAAGACAAACATAATTCATTGGCTCTTTGGAAAATAATGCCACGAGTTGACACTAAATCTACTTATTGGCCAATCATTAATTGGAAATATGTGACAAGTTTTGCTTGTCAAGGTCTACTTGTAGCTAGCTGTCTCTTAGTTATAGTCCACCAGTCAAAAATTATCAAAGTTTCGACGTATAAGATATATATTATATTGAAAGGAGTATAGTGAAATATGTGATTAAGTCAAGAGGTATGCTAAAAAAAGGTCACTCGATAATTTTAAGATAATATTAAAAAATTTATATTATAAATGAAAACACAATTAATGAAAGTGGTTGAATGAATTTTATACATAATCTAAACAGATCTTGGACAAATCTAATATATATGTCCAATTTGTATTTATATATATATTTATATCTATATTTATATTTTTATCCATATATTGATCCACTAATAGATTTTCTTCTATATTAGCTGAAAATATGAAGGTAAAAAATTAATTAAATTTCTATATAAAAAAATAAAAAATATAGAAAGACGTAAATTAAAATAACCGATAATTATTTATACATTAGAGTAAGTTACAATATAAAATAAAACTAAAATTCACTTACGTTAAAGTTGTTGACTTTAAGAATAACAAAATTCAAGCAGCAAAATGATCTTACATAAAATATATAAATTATTTATAAGGTGAGAAATAATTTAATAATCAATAAAAATATTTTAATAATAAAAATAATAAAGTCATACTAATATTGACAAATCGGGATAATGAATATTTTATATGTTATTTATAAAGGATAGTCGAAACATTGATGTAAACAATTGAGATATGATTTTATTTATATATAAAAAATATGATATGAAAAATCAATTTTAGAATACGAGACATAGATTTGAAGTTACTATTGAAATACTCTTATAGTTATTTGTGGTGTATTAGAATGAGTATCATAAAAATAAATATTAAATTCAGACAAGCTAATGAAAAGCTACATGACAATATAATAATATTAAGTATTGAATAATATAATAGCAAAACCGAAGAACAAAAAGAGAAAAAAATTCATAATTTCATCATACAAAAAAAGAAGCATAACACTTATTTAAATTTGAGATGAGAAAATTTTGTGTAAATATAGTAAGAAATAGCATGCATGTGGATAAGGCCATATAACTAAAGTCTAATAGAAAAAAAAATATTAACAATATTAAATAATATAAATAAATAGAGATAATATGAGGATATTTATACTAAGAATTACTTTAGAAAATAAAATAAAGTAAGTACACATGCTTAAGAAATTAATTACTTAAAATAATTTGAAATTTTCAAGCAATAATTTAAAAATACATATTTTATTTAATACCACAAAATACATATTTGTCTATGTTACATCTAAAAAATAGTAGTGGATAAAAGTATTAAATATAAGTATAAATTTAATAAGAAAATTACATTAAATTGTGATCATACTACACATTAGATAATTATAGCAAAAGTAAAAAAAAAAATTTAAAATGAAAAGAAAAAGACTAATCGAATTTGAGATTAAAAATTTCTTAAAGTTATGATGAGAAAGCTTAAAATATGGATATGACCACAAAATTGAGGTCTTGCTAGATAAAAAAATAATAATTAGATACGAAATTAAATATTTAAATATACTAAATAAATATCTCACATTGGTAATTTTACTAATGAAAAAAAAAGCTAAATTTGTATCTTGAAACTAAAAGAGAGAAAAAAATTAATTGCACGTAATAAAAAAATATGTATAAATAATTCAATAGACTTGAAATATTATAAAGGAAAATATGTATTAATTTTTAGACTAATTCAAAGTTATATTTTAAAATAAAAGTTTTAGTATAGGTCAACTAATTTGTGTAAAAGGTTATTAAAATTTCTTAGTAGGAAAGAGAATGTATAAAGAGGAAAATAGAGATAGTGTGATGATATTTATATTTTAAATTTAGTTAAATTATATAAATCAAATATTAAGTAACACTCAAAAATATTATTGATAGAGTTAAATGATGAAAGATTTTCGAGTAAGAGGATAACGATGTAAAAATACATTAATATTTAAGAATGAAAAAAATTATATTTATTGATGATTATTAATAGGGTAATAAGTAAGACGGTAAGTCAATTTATAGGCTAATAAAAGATCATATTACAATATAAAATATTGAGTAATAAACAATGCAATAACTATAAGCAAAGAACAAAAAACAAATCTGTTTAAAAATGTAGAAGGATAAAGTTATTCAAATTTGAGATGAAAAATAAAGTGGTAGTAAGAACTTTGCTAAAATAATATGATTTAATATTCTAAAACAAGACAGATCACAAAGTTATATATTGAGTATTCTATAATATTGACCACAAAAAAATTACAAGTGATAAAAGATATTGAGTTATTAAAGTATAGAAAAATAAAACATGTTATCCATTATGAGATTTGAAAATAGTTTCATGTCCCGCTTCTTAATTAAATAGTTATTTATAATTTCTATATAGAAGATTTAATTTTAAAGTTATTTGCACATAATTCAAATAAATCAAATCAGAACCAGACATAATTTATGTCCGCACATCGCGT
The DNA here is from genome assembly GCA_005239495.1 of Nicotiana undulata. NCBI lineage: Eukaryota > Viridiplantae > Streptophyta > Magnoliopsida > Solanales > Solanaceae > Nicotiana > Nicotiana undulata. The sequence continues at coordinate 41,264 of ML274901.1, read as the reverse complement.
AAGTACTAATACTATTTTTAAGTTAATACGTATAATATCATTACACTACTTTTGATAATAAGTTCAAAGTTGATATATAAAATAGAGTTTTAAAATTGCCTTGAATGCATATATCCTACCATGCCGGCAGATGTGTAGTATTCAGTGCTTATGTCAAATGAATAAATACGCGATATGTATTTAAATTCAAAAAAATTCACTTAATCATAACTAATTAGTACCGATTAATTATAATAAATTGATAAAATTTAGTATAACCGCATACGAGTAAGTTTTTACTAATAAAAATGCACGTGGTTCACGAAATATCCATGTTTTGTATTGATCGAATATATTATTATAACAACTTAAATATAGCGAAATTATTTATGTATATAGTAGCTATAGAAAATTAATAATCACTAAATAAAATAATTTCTAAACATTCTCATTTCTATAGGGGTGTCATTGATATCAGTGGCGATCCAATACATAAAGTCAAGAAGTTCGTTAGAATTCAGGGTCTTCTTCTCTAGTCTAACTCGGACCTCTTTGTATATTATTATATTAATGCAAAAATCAAGTATAAATACGATTAAATAAAATATACAAATTCAAAATCTACATGTCAATTTAAAGTATACAACAACAATTAGGGGCGTACATAAGTCGGGTTGATTTAGATTTTTTTAATTATCAAACCAAATCAATGGTGTCAGGTTTTTAAATTTATAAATCACACCAAACCAAACCAATAAAGTCGGGCTTTTTAATCTTGATTTTTTTCGGATTTTCGGGTTTCTTTTCCGGTAAAGTCTTCATAGCATAAAATATGTAACTTGTGCTCCAAATATTTCTTAAATCCTAGTAATTATATAATGTATTTTCCAAGAAACTAACACAATAATACGAGATAAGTCATAGCATTTACTAAAATATTCAATAACAAAGATAAAATAATAAAATTATATTAAATAAAATATTGCTAATTAATAAGCCAGAATGAAAATTAACATAATTTAAAAATACTATATATGTCATGCTAAAATAAGTATAGCTAATAAGTACTAATATTAATTACATAACTAAGCACTAAAGAAAAAGATAAACTAAGTTATGCATTTTCATTATAAACCAATATAAAACGAAGATAATTATCCAACACTATAGTCATTCCTAGTATTGAATTGGATTCCTTTTGTTTGCATTAGTATTAATTTGAACTTTGTTTGAGCTACTACATTTATGGTCTTTAAAATTTATTTACCATTCAAGATTGTTAAGTCTAAACTTGAAATAATACGTTAAAAATAAAATTGTAAGAAAGTTTAAGAATTATTAATAAATTGCATTAGAATAAATATTTATATGTATAAAGTTTTTTAAAAATTATATATATGTACTATCTGGTTGGTTTGGTTTCGATTTGACTTTTTTAAAAGCAAACCAAACCAATTATGGTAGGATTTTATTTTCCATTACCAAACCAAACCAATTATGGTGGGGTTTTATTTTCCATTACCAAACCATCAAGCAAAACCATATCGCGTTTATTTTTCTGATTTGATTCGGATTATCGGTTTAGAGCGGTTTATCGGTTTCTTTGTACCCCTAACAACAACTACATACACAGTATGAGACTGGAGTCAACATGGTCCTGAGCATCAACGAAATGACGCTAACTCTACTAACGTCTTAAATAAAGTCTAGGAATGAAATGCTAAAACTAAATAAGGAAGGGAGATGGAGAAGTTGTGGAGGCTGGACAGCTATCTCGAAATCCCGCAAAGCTGCTGCTAACGAACAAGAAAGCTACTGCTCCAAATCGGTTCCTGGATCTGTGCACAGAGGCACATGGAGTGATGATGAGTGCGCCAACTCAGTAGTAATGGAAATAAATTACAGTCTGAGAAATACGAAACACACAACACAGATACACCAATTCACAAAAGGGGTAAAAACACCAAGTCACCATAAAGTATTCATCAAATACATAAGTTCGAAAACCAATTTCCAAAAATCCTTTGAAACAAGTATAATTTCAATATATATATATATTAGTAAAACTCTCAGTAAAAATCAGTTTGAAAACGAAGTGAACCATAATTCAAAACTCAGTAAAATCATCATAAATCTACCCCTCGGGCCATAATCATTTCTCGTAACAATTTCCTTCAGTATCATCCCATCAGGAAACCTCACAGTCACTCAATATTAGCCCATCATGCAACCTTACAGTCACTCAATATTATCCCATCAGGCAACCTCACAGTCACTCAATATTAGCCCTGCGGGCAACATCACTCATTAGGTACTTGCGCTCACTATGGGTGTGTACAGACTCCGGAGGGGCTCCTACATCCCAAGCGCTATAACAAGTCACACCATGGCATAAATCACTCACAATATAGGCCCGCAGCCTCACTCAGTCAGACACTCTCAACTTTCCCTTCAGGCCATAAATATACCGGATTCTCGACCCAAAACAGTGTTTCATTTGTAAGAAATAGTATCAAAATTCCCTGAGTGTCAAAACAATTATCAAGAAAACACTGAGTGAAAATCATAACATATCAATGAGAAAAATAGTAAAACATACCCTAAGGGGTAAACAGATCGGCACTAGGCCCCAAACATGGCTTACAACCCAAATCATATAAAAAAATATATCAATACTATTAAGCATAGGCTTTAAAATCAATTTCGCAACTCAATAGTTGCCTAAATAGGGAATATATTTCCAAAGTTCCAATCTTTGTATTTCAAAACCCGTGAAAGGGTGCAGAGTCCGAGGTTTCATACCCTCAGGACAGGATTTAAAGACATTACTTACCTCAAACTAGCCCGCAAACCATTCCGCAATACGCTTGCCTCTCGTATAAACCTCCGAGCACTCCAAATCTACCAAGTTCAGATTTTTTATCATCAAATTATGCTTAAGGAATGAATTCCAATTTAAAAATATCGATTTTAAGCACAAAACCCGAAATCGGTCAAAATCCGACCCTCTAGGCCCGCATCTCGGAACTCAGAAATTTTTATATCAAAATGTTCTTCGTCATCTCCCGAGTCCGTACATATAAAGAACGCTAAAATCTGAGTTCATTTGACCCTTCAAATCGACACCTAAAGTTCTCATAATCTCAAGCCCTAACTTCCCCTTTTTCTACTGATTTTCATGAATTTACACTGATATTAAGGTCTTAAATCACCTATAATCGAGTTATTAAGTCCAAAAAGCTTACCTCAATGATGCACCAACATTTCCCTCTTAAAAATCCCTCAAAAACCTCGGAACCCGTACAACAATGGTGGAAAAATGGTTAAAATTCGCGCAGGCTTGCTTAGATACTTTCTGAACAGTGGTTTCGCACCTGCGGCCACTTAAGCGCACCTGCGGTCCCAGGTCCGCACCTGCCGCACCCTCGAATCTCAGCCTCCGCACCTGCGCTGGTCCTTCCGCATCTGCGACATCGCAGGTGCGGAAAATATCTCGCACCTGCGAATTTTCCTCAGCTGGTCAACTTCCGCATCTGCGGAGCTTGGCTCACTCCTGCGGGCCTGCACCTGCGGTCAATCTTTCGCAGGTGCAGTTACACCATCAACTGAAGCTGCATTTTTCAAGTTCCAAACTTCCCGTTAACCATCCAAAATCAATCCCGAGCCCCTCGGGACCCCAACCAAATATACCAACACATCACATATGATCATTCAAACTTAGTTGCACCCTCGGAAAACCAAAACTAGCATCAAAACACCAAAATCCCATCCGATTCAAGCCTAAGAACTTTCAAATTCTAAAATCTACCAACGATGCCGAAATTATCCAACACAACTCCGATTGACCTGAAATTTTACAGACATATCCAAAATGACATTACGAACCTGTTCTTACTGTCGGAATTCCATTCCGACCCCAATAGCCTATTTTCCACTGCCGACCGGAAATCACCAAAAACTAACTTTCGCCAATTCAAGCCTAATTCTACACCAGACATCACAAAAATATTCTGAACACTCTCCTAAGTCCCAAATCACCTAACAAAGCTATCCGAGCCATAAAATCCGCATTCCGAGGTCGTTTACCAATAAGTCAACTCTCAGTTGACTTTTCCAACCTTAAGGCCATTTTTAAAGACTAAGTGACTAAACTCTCACTACAACCATTTCGATTTCAAGTCTACCAACTCTAACACATCAATAACAGTATAACCAACCTATAACGAGTCAATAACAGTAATTTTAATGCAAGTTCTACCTAACGACAGACTGGGTCGTTACATTACTATAGGTACGAGCAAATCGCTCACGAGATGAAAGGACGCTTATGCTTGAGCCTAAAATAGTCAATGAAGAGACATAGGTGAAATGTATCAAGACAGAAAAAATGAAAGATTCAAAAACCTCAAATTAATGAGGAAATAAATTAAAATCGTTACAGAATCTTCATGAATAGTTATGATTACCAATTATAATGTCTCATTAATGTCATTAAAGCTCATAATGGTTCGGTTATAAAGGGAAATAAACGTTATATTTGTAAACTCATATATAAGGGAAGATAATTCACTTCTAAGGACACGTTCTGATTTGTATTCGAATACACTTACTTTCTTTTGCTTTCAATCAATCATTTCAATATTTTTTTGTCAATTTTATTTCCTTTCAAGCAATTTATTGAGAAAGTAAGGAATTCTTTGATTATCGGTAACCCGAGTTCTTTTAAAAATAGGCCTTAATTAAAAATCTTACTTTTTGGTTAAACAACTATATTTTAAAAAAATTATTTTTAAGTTTTAGTAATTCTCTCTCTTACACACACAATATACATTTTGTGCAAAAAACAAGACGGTTAAGAATGTGATATGAATTGCCAATTCACTTGTAGAGGAGCAACCAAATAATAATTGCATAAAAATAGCCCTTGAGCATAAGCTCACACATATATATTTAAATAATTTTGAAATAATATAATATTATTATACGTAATTTAGGAGAAATATAGGTTCACGTGGACATGTATTGCTCCACTTGGATAGGCATCTGGACTCATGGGCAATGTGGGACTCCCGACCTGCAACTGAAACCCAAAAAAGACGACATAAAGTAACATGTTAGTTGGTCATAATTCAGATTCATTTAATTGGCGTTTGCTTTTTCGGCTATTTAATTTTCTTACTGTACTCTCATTATTTGTATCCCTAAAACAGCACAATAACAAAAGTATCACAATATAATATCAGTACATGAATTTGACTTTTAAGTCCCCGTGAGATTTTACTGAGTATGCGATTGTTTTTAAATTTGACTTTTAAGTATTTTCGCAGCTTATGCTACTGCACGCCTTGTTTCAGCAATGTGAGAAAAATTTAAAAGAAAAAAATTCTCATATTATCTTGGGTGAAATTAAAGACAATATGGTCACAACGACAACATAATTAAGGGAATAAAATGTCACAATTAACATCGTTAATGGAATTAGACATTGCAATTATGTTTTTATTCGACGACGACACTAATACAATTAAGGGGATAAAACGTCACAATCATAGCATGTGCATTTGATTAATGTAGTATCTATGTAGATTTTTCCATAACCTTTTTTGTGGTCACACTCCAAAAATTAATGATTAAATGTTACTTTTACCCTTTACACCCTGTTCACAAAAAAAATAGCTTTCTTTAATTTTGATTAAAAAGAAAAATGAAAAAAAAAATTACTATTAAGCACCCACCTCTGTATTAGGAAACATCTTTGGGCCAAAGATGGACTAATTGTAAAGTTGTATGTATTAGCTGGGAAGAATTAACCAAATAGCAACTCACCCAACCACTTAAACTAAAAATAGACGGTGGAGAATAATATGCGAATAATTTATGTACTATAAGTTTATAATTGTGTATAATTTATGTATACGGCTAGAAAAAATAAACAATGAATATGACCGGCTATTTGAGTAAAGATCTCATTAGTTGGCCACTAGGACAAGGTCAAACAAGAGAAGCCCAATTTTATAGGGTCAAATTAAAAAATAGTCAGATTTGCAAGTGGTAACTGAAAAATAGTCACAGTTTCAAAAGTAATCAAAATTTAGCCATTTTTTATGTAAAGATAAATCTAAACGAAAACACTATTCAAAAGTCGAAAAATATTCCAACATAATTTACTGAAGTTCAAACTTTTTACATGTTAGCTTCCAGCATAATATACTGGAGTTCCAATATAATTATACTGGAACTCCATCATAATATACTGGAGTTCCAGCATAATATCCTGGAAGTTCATACAGAGGTGCTCCAATATCCAATATAGTATGCTGGAACTTTCCGTATGTTGGAGTTCCGGCATAATATGCTGGAGGTTCATACAAAGCCGCTCCAATCTCCAATACATTATGCTGGAACTTTCTGTATGTTGGAGTTCCAGCATAATATGCTGGAAGTTCATACACAGGTGCACCAACCTCCGGTATATTAAGTTGGAACATTTCATGTTGTAGCAAAATAGCGGCTATTTTTCAATGACCTTACAAACGCTGATTATTTTTCAATTACTAGTTCGAAAACTAACTAGTCTGTGCTATTTTGACCCAATTATATCATTGACGGCCCAAAACAGGCTCATAATTTTTTCAAACCAATCACACCCTAGTGGTCCATTCTGGTTTCATATTGAGAAACTTTCAGAAACCACTATGTTTTAGTGGTAATTAGCTAGTTATAGCTATCATTTGCTATATTACTTCCTATAGCTATGTTTTCAGGTTTTTTATAGTGTATTCAGTGTATTTAAGCTACGTATTCATGAATACAGTAGCATTTCTAGGCGTGAAACAGGGGATTACAGCTAGACAAATTTTTGTATTCGACTGTATTCATGGCGTGAAACATGAGATTACAGCTAGACGGATTATTGTATTCGACTGTATTCACGGCGTGAAACAGGGGATTGCACTGTTTTTAAACGGAAAGTGAATCAATTACCATAATAGACTCCTAATGTAACTCAATAAACTCAATTATAACACACAAATTTTGTATTTCCAGTTATAAAAAAGATTCTCAACCAAAAAACATCCCAAAAGCATAGCAGTCTTCAGAGAAATTATATAATATATCTGAATATATAAATTATATTAATTAAAGAAATATATATGAATACATTCATGGAATATAACGAGATAATGAATACAATGAAATACATAGAATACAACGGGATACGTTGAAATACAATGGGAAAAAAACAATGAATACAATGAAATACATAGAATACATCGACTTACATTAAAATACAATAAAAAAGGACAATGAATACAATGAAGTACATGAAAATACAACGAGATACATTGAAATACATCGAAACGCTATTGTTCCTGTTATCATAATACCACCCTCACATGCGCTTCAAAAAACATAGCCGAGTAAGAGAAAGTCAACGATCAAGTCAACGATGAAGAAGACGTGGAGGAACTTGAAGCCGTTGCTAGGTCCGCCGATGACTCCGAAGAAGACGACGATGCTCCTGCATCCAACAGAGCCGACGGCGAAGACGACGATAGTGAGGTGCGTTTATTGGCCGTTCTCTTTAGCTGTTTTGGTAATTTTATTTATTTGGTACTGCTATTTTGCAGATCTAAGTTTACATTAGAATTCTTCTTTGGTTCGGTGTTTTTGCGTAAATAGACGAGGAACTATGCTGTGTTACTGACGAATAATGATGTGTTACTCGATGGATTTGGGTAGTAGATACGAGAAATTTGAGTGGCGAAAGAAAAATAATACAAAACTTATTTTATGGCTTAAGGTTAGGAAGTAACCATAAATAGATATGTGGCTATAAAAAATCAAAAAGTAACTATGGAATATAATTTTTTAAAAGAGTATTATTTAAAATAAATAAAATATCAACATTTACTACGCGAAGTAACTAATCCTTTCATATTCAACCTCAATCATCGGCCACAACAGTAGAAATGACACCAGGCAGCCAAAGGGCTATTATTTAAGAATTTGACGGGACATTATTAATTTTAATTTTTCACGATAAAAATATCATATATTGTCTTGAAATTAAGATTTTTAATTTATACCATAAATAAATACTGATTAATCTTTAAATAGTATCCGTAAAAATGACTATTTGTGCACTTGCGCGCCACAACGGCACTCTGCCCATGTTATCTTTTATTTTACTTTTTAAATAATGATTGGTTCAATTTAAACTAATACACTGAGTATATATATTATTTTTATTAGCTAATTTGCTCCGAGATTCTATAAGGATCATTCGCCTTGCGAATTCGAACTTTGGTTGTCAAAATTATCTTCTTTTCCAAAATATTTTTATTATTGTTCTACGACAAGAGGATGTTTTTAGCACCTTATTTTTGAATGAGTCTATGTTCTGTACACATAGTGTAAAATTTCTTTTACACAATAAAATTAAGTTTGACCAATAACAATAACATTTTATATAGTAATTTGTTCGGTCCAAAATAAGTGATTTTTTAGTTGTTTGCACACATATAGATCAAGGACCTCAAATTCCTCTGATGTGGGACAAACTCAACATAATTGGATACGGACATTGGGCCTAACTCAACCCAAAAGCTAGCTCATAAAGTGAGGATTGTCCAAGACCATATAAGGAGACCAAGGATCTCAAATCCCTCCGACGTGGAACAAACTCAACACAAAACATGTGCAATAAATGCCCCTGCGCTCCTATTCTTGGCAAAAGAAGTTTGGTCCAAAAGGAAAGTGTAAATGATTGATTTGTCACTCATTTCCTTCGATTCTTTTGTTGAGCTTTTATCTACTTAGAGCTTACCCAACAAGAAGATCAGAGGATGAAATGTTCATTTGGCGAAAGATTTTTTTCTTCCTAAAAGTGTTTTCTTCATAATTAAAGTGTTTGGACAAGTTTTTAGAAGAAAAAAAAAATTACCTTTGAGTAACAACAGTAGTTTTTGAGAATAAGCAAAAATAATTTTTCTCAAAAGTGGAAAGTTACACCTAGGAACACTTTTTAATAATTTGGCCAAACAGTAAGTATTATTCAAAGTGCTTTTCAAATTAATTAGTCAACACAAACTGATTCTTACCAAAAAGATTTTTTTGAAAAGTATAAAATAAACTGATTAGAAGTTTGACTAATCGAGATTGGATCATAATAGGCCACGGTTCCGTCTCATGTTATATCGAACCTCAGTACGAAATTAGATTGCTGGACCCTTAATTCGGAGACCGGTCAAGGACGAGATTAGCCAAGATCGGGACCAAGCGTAACGGATATCGAGGGAGATCGAAGGGGGTTTACCTAGTCAATTAACGGTAAGACGAAACGTCTGTGATCGAGCGAGAATCATGGCGAAATCTCATCTCGTATCAAGACGAGGCCGGTTAATTAGCCAACCATGAATTTCCTACTGTGTTTAAAATTGTACCATAAATAGAACTCATCTACTATATAAAAGATGGTCTAATCATTTGTAAAGACATCATACGCAATACAAAGCAATATACTACCTTTCTCTTAAGCTTTCAATACTCTGTTGCTCTGCTCATATTTTCCGTAGAATATTTGTTTGATTTGAGGGCCAGGGCCGCACATCTCATTTGGTTGCTTTATTTTTTCTTTACAACCAATTTTCAATATAAATCTACGTATTTTCTCAGTTTGTGCCAAGTGAAATTATGTGTTTTTAAAATCATAAATAAATTTAATTGTTATCCGCTTTTAGGGTAAATAGGACTATTAGTAGAACGACGTGGAGATAAACAACAACCAACATTCCTCCTCGATTAAACACAAAAGAACCAACTTCTTAAATCATGAACGGACGATTCTTTTACAAATTCATAAGCTTGCATATATAGAGTGAAATGGTAGACATCGTTCCTTTTACCATTTAGATCCATAGCAGTATATTGGGAAAAATCTTATTCGGACCTGTTGTTTATATCAAATCAAGCGATATAATTTTTGAAGCCAAAAATCAATGTGATAATGTTACTGTGGTTAATTCTCTGACAAAATCTTATTCGAACCTGTTGTTTATCTCAAATCAAGCGATAAAAGTTTCAACTTGAAAGAAGTGAAAAAAATTATCCGACAAAAAATATTTAATATATGTTATATATCTCTAAAATCTAATATATTATTTATATACGTAGTGGCACACAATTTATTGATTTGATACAAACATCATGTAGAGGTAGAAAAAATTAGTATATTTTTGGAAAGGTAGTTGGTGTGCATGTGAGTATATTGGCTCTACTTAATGTCATTTTCATTTTGCTGTACATGCTATGAAAGTTGATCTTTATCTTGTCGTCATTGTAGATCTTTTGATTTCTCTCTTCTCAAGTATTGGGAGCTAAACTAGAAGAAGAGTAAAGAGATGTATTGGGACACTTAAAAGAGTTGGCGCCTACGAATCACAAGATTTCTCCTCTTCTATGGTTGGAAAAAATAAGAATGAGCTCTTAAATAAGTCACAGCGTTTGGGGATGACACGTGCTAGTGATTACATTGGCTGCCCAGAATTATTTAGAAAACAGAGAAAAGGGAAAAGGAATAAGAAAAGAATATACTTTACTAAAAATAATGGCGTAAATATTATTGTTCAAGTCTTAGTGGACAGAGTTACTCGATGAAGGTTATCAAGTACCCCGTAAAATTAGTCGCGTCGCGCGCAAACAAGCTCGGACATCGTAGTTATAAAAAAAGTTATGGCATAAACATATTTACAAAATAAGGTTACTTATCACGTAATCACAAGTAATGCCTATCAACGGTTAAACTATACTAATAGTCTAAAAATTACTACACTATCATCATATGTAATTTAAATCAAACTTTAAAAGGGAGAAAATAAAAGAGAATTCATGGACTAGTCAATTTTCACACTAAAACCATGACAGTTAATTGCAAAGTCAATTAGCAAGGAGTAAACTGCATTTGTGTCAGCTTACATAGTTACACTGTACAAATGACAACTAGTGTTCCACATCCATAATCAGAGTTCATAGCATAAATTGCAAAACAAATCTAGACGTAAAACATTACAAAAATGCAAAATATTTGCAATATAAACAATGATTGCAGCATTGTTGGCGAACACAATAATACAGGAGATGATGTTTATATAATTTGAGACAAGAATATCAAGGGAAACAAAAATAAGTGGAAAAGCCTTATTAAACTGTACCTGTCAATTCAACGATGGATTCATGCACAAGCTCTTCCAGCAACTTCCTTTCAATTTCCATTCCTACATTATCTAATTCTAATCTGAAATATTGAAGCCACCCCTTCCCAACTACCTCCTTCCTCACCATTCCATCCACCACCAGGCTATTTCCGTCCCCGCCATCATCGGAGAGACATTTCACCTCGCTCGAAAACCATTCCTTCATTCGGGTCCACACCTGGTCTACCAATATCAATTTAGCTCCTTCTGGGAGATTATTAGTGACCCCACTATAAGGTATGGCTCTTTGGCAAGTGTCTGGCCCATATCCTGCAATTTCCATCAGTGCTGCATTTACACAATCAAATATAAGTTTTCGGATTGATCTCCTTTGTCTTCGCCTGGCCTCGTGTAGTACATCCTGCTCGTTCAGATCAACATATTTTTCTCTTAGCGATGGATCCAAAGGGCTTTCAGGCGAATGCCACATCAACAAGAATGCATCAGATTGCACTTCATTAAGGCCAGCCGCCGTTAATAATGTTTCAACAAAAGAGAACCATTCTTTTTCTTCTTCCTCTGTCCGCTGAATGGATGCAGACGGTCTTAAACAAACTGAACTGGCTGTATCTACACAGGAGTCATTCCATGACAGAGTACGAGCAATTGATCCTATTGGAGGAGATTTGTCAATAAGATTGCACCTTATAGGGTCAACAGACAACTCACCACCTGTTAAATTTGATAAAAGCATAGGGTAAAAGTATAAGTTGTACATATATCAAAAGAAAATGGGAAACCAGAGATCTATGTGTGATTGGTGACACGAGTTTACCATGATGATCTGGCTTAGTCCCGCCAAAGGATATATGTGCTGGATGTTCATCCTCTTCAAATGTTGTCTCCAAAACAGATATAGGACTTGGTTGGTCCTGGCTCTCACATTGGTTTCCCGAGGGCAAAGATTTTGATACAAATAGCCCAACCTGCTAAAAGTAGTTAAATCATAAATGAGCTTTGGATTTCCTCAAAGTAGTCACTTTGGCAAAGTCATATCAGCCCTATTTCAGTTGGCGTGATAAACTGTTCCCACTCATTGACAAAACCTCTTTAAAAGGAACAATAGAAGATATAATAAGCTATACAAGAAATTGCAAGGACACAAATCAAAAGGTGAGAGAACTCCTGTAGCTAATATTCTAGAACACACAGATGATAAACATCAAACTGAAAGAAAGAAAAAGTAGAAACGAACAAATTTTTGTTTTGATAACCATCAAATGAAATGAATGAGAAAAAAATGGAGCTTAACTGGTTTCCCATAATTTGACTCATAAAACCACACTAACTAATCACCAGGAAAGTGCCTTTCCAAAAAGGTAAGAAAGTACAATACCTGAGGAGAGATTATGCCCCGCTCGCCAAATAAATTCTGGGAAACTAGTTTGCCTGGTGATTTATCAAGGTCAGCTGATGAGCACTCAAGCCCTGGAACATTAAGGTATTCACTTTTATCTTTGTCAACTTTTGCAGAACAATGTGAAAACTTGTCACCAGACTGCATTTCATCGCTGGATTGCAAATGGTTCACGCCGTCTTTGCTTGGTTTTTTGTTCCTTGAGAACAATAGATTTTTCAGTGACAGTTTTGTGCTTCTTGGCTTTGTTGTGTCTTTGGGAAGGTTGTTTTTTCCTGTATCAGGACCTCGAACATCCACATTCAACTGCGTACCAAATGCAGTAGAAGATACAGGAACAGATTTAGACCTTGAGAGGTTTCTAGGTGACTGCTCCAAACCTTCATCACAGTTGGAATTACTCATCGAGTTTGAATTTGAAGTTCTGGGTTCTTCTTTGCTACTTTCCTGCTCTATTCCTCCGGCCTTCTTCCTGTCAGAAAGAGCAAGCATCTCGCCTAATGTACTGGAGTTTCTGCGCAGATGTCTTTGTTCTTGACAACTTCCATTAGATGCCACCATTGCCCATCTCTCTGAAAGTCGCTTCTTGGCTTCTTTAGAAACTGAAGATTCTGGGGAATAAGATGCACGGCTCACGGAGGAGCAAGAATAAGGGCCGCCAAATCTATTAATGTAATCCCAAGAGTGCCTAGAAACTGGTGATATGACTTCTGAATCGCTGAGATTTCCTGCTACATACTCATTTTCAGACTTGTTAAATGAACTCTCGTCACCAATGTAGCCATTGGAAGACACAGAAGAAAGCAAGGTTTCATCCCTTCTGTGTCCACCAAGGTTTTCTCGCATCTTCTGTGTAATGCTTATTGCCACTTCTCCTGAGTCCTCAGCTTCATTATCCTCTATGTCCACAGAGTTCGTTTCAGTTTCTGATGCTCTTGGTGATGCTGAAGGTGGAGAACTTGCAGCTCGGCAGTTGTGGGTCTTGCTAGGGCTTGGTTTCAGCACCACTATCCTTGTCGGTTGAGCAGGATTTTCGTCAATATTCCAACCTGCTGCAGGAGGGGAACTCGCACAATGGCTTTTGTCGACCCTGTTTCCCTGACCCACCTGGGTGGCTCTCTTCATCTCTTTCTCATTTGTGTTTCCTGATTCACCAAATCTACTATTATCCACCATCTTTGATGGTCTAAGAACAGTTATTCGCTTTGTCTCAGGAGGAGGAGGTACAGACTTCAAGTTATGTAAATGCTGCGAAAACATAGGATTGGGTTCTTGCAGAAACTTGAGGAATAGATCTGTGTTGGAACTTAAAACGTCCAATGCTTCTTGGAATTCTTTAGACTGGCGAAGTTTTCCATCTATAGAGAGGCATTTAGCTTCAATGAACTTCTGACGAACAAAAGCTACCTTCTTGTCAATACTGGTTTCATCGTCTTTTGCCTTTTGGGGAGATTTGCTTCTCACACAATTTATCTTCGTGGGTGGCTGCCAAACTTCATAGACATCCTTATATTCATTCTGCTCTGCATATTGATTAACATTTTCGTGCTGGCAATAACTGAACGAGGAATCAGTATGACTTCGTGAATGACCTCCAAAATGATTTCGTGCAGCTGAAACAGATCTCCGCATAGGAAAAGCATCAAGGCCCATCAACTTGGCAACAACACTAGGTGGATTCTGACAAGAGTTTATTTCCTTGGACATTTCTTGGGCTATAAGCTTCTTCATTGGTGTTCCATTTGATTTCTTGTTTGAACTGTTTCTCTTCAAATCTGAAAAAATCTGCATGCACCATATCTGAGCATTAGTATCGAACCAAAATTCAGTAATAGACCAGCTCATCTCGCTTCCTCAGTTAATATCATCTAGAAATAGACTGACGATGTACCATTTTTTCCTCTATTTGATCCTCAGAAGGATACGTCCTGACAACATCTGATTGGCTCCTTAAAAGAGAACCTGCAGTAAGATGGACCAAGTCAACACGAAGATTCAGTTTCACGGTTAGAGGATGCAGAAACAATAGAAACAAATACTCAAATACCGTATGAATTCAAACTAGATCTGGCCGTTCTTGCAGGAGCTTTGTTTTATGGAAAATGAAAAAAGCTCCGGATAGAGTAGTCACATTTCATATATACCCATTACATCCAAAATATCGTTTTTGAACTTGATAGGCAATTTGACTAGTCTTCTGCAAACAACACTATTGATGCACTATTCCTTAGTTTGACGAACCAATTCCACAAAAATGTTCTACTTGCCACTACTAAACAAAAAGATTTTCCAAGTGAAACTACGATAATTATTTTATCTACAAAACAACCATCCCCAGAGTGTCTTGTTTATGTGATTCTCAATAAAGGATTCAAAATTCTAAGATGGAACATTAGAGAGAACAGAGAAGTATATAGCAAAGAAATTTATTATCACCATGTGGTTTATCTGTAAGCATCTTGTTTCCTGCCACCCCAGAATTCAAATCGAAAAGGTTCACCATTCGTCCCAAGCATCCTGGAAAAGGTTTATCAAGATTGCTATTTTTACCATTCTGAAACCCATTCATCTCACCACCTGAGACCACACAATTAACCATGTAAATCCAAATTGCTGCGTCAATCATTGAATAATCAAAATGTTATTTCCCAAAGAGTAGAGAATATAAACCCCAACAATTTTAAATTTCCATACGCCAAAGAAATAGGCATGTGCCCGAGACAGCAAAATATGTGTACACAGGTATATATATCTACTCAAATAGAGATGGAGAGAATTGACAGAAAATACATTATTCATGATACAAGATATAGCTAGAAATTAGATAAACATGTTACAACCATAAAACATTGGAGCCACGAGTAGCTGGTACACGCAACAGATTAGGAGAAAACCAGAACATGAAGGACAAGCTTTCAGAATTCGGATGTCATGCAAAAAAAAAAAAACACAAGAGATAAGTAAGTTGATTTAATAAAGATGTTGTTTAATAACTATAGCTCTAAACATCATAGAGTAAATCTATAATCAGACAATTTACCCCCTCATTGTGCTTCCTCTAAAAGGAGATATACACACCTTCACACTTCAGACACCCATACCAAGGATCACAATATGTGAGAATATACAAAAGATGCATTTTCTCAAACAACAGTTTCACAGCAAACGCCAAAGGAGATTTATTAAAACCATTAAATAGGAATATAGTGAAGTAGCTCCCGGATTACTCCATTGATGAATGTCTCAATGGCCTTTTGGGGTATTTCTGTTCATTATTTTGAAGATATATAATTCTTCATATTTATTAGCTGTATTAGCTGGAATTTTAATAAATTAATGGGCAAAGTTACCAGGTACCTGCTACCTATAGTGGTGGGAGGTAGCAGGTATCCGGTGTAATAGTTGAGTCCGCAATTTGATTTGTTGCTTACATTAAAGTGTTTAGGCCAAATTATGCAGCGAGAAATTACATGAGAGTCCATATGAAACTTCAGATCAACCACTCAAGCAAAAACCAGAACAAACTCAACCAAAAAAAAGGGACTTTCTACTTAAATAACTACCAGTAACGAGTAATAACCTGTACTCATTCAATGTACATCACCATTAGTTTAAACAAACCAATCATACTAATTTTAAGAGAGTACAGAAATGGTAAATATAAACAACAAAAACTTGAAACGCTAAAATCCGAAGAAAAAAAAAAAGAGAAAACGAAATTACGAGAAAGAGAATCCGATTCGAAATACCTTACAAAAGCGAGATCGGAAGAGAGTACAGAAAAGCAAAAACTGAAAAGCTTCTGCTAAAGGCTTCACAGTATCAACGATAAGCAGGACCACCTGACAATGCCACCGCCGCAGGTACCGTCGCAGGTTTCACACAGTAGTAGGTGAATAAATATGTGTGTGAAAAATAACGTAGAAAGCTCAACTTTAAGCTACCGGTGATTTCACGGTAGGAAGGTCTACGGAAACGGAAAACTGAAATTCCGGTAAGAAACTCGCCGGAGAGCGTTCATCTATTCAGGGATCACGTTGATAGAGAGAGTAGAGAGAGGAAGTTAAGTGAAAATTTTGTGGATTAAAAAGGATATAAAATAAAAGTGATATACTTCATTAGTAAATACCAATAAATTGACCTGACAAGGAAAGATCCTTATAGTTTCGGATAATTGCATTTTCGACCCCACTTTCTAATTACAATTTGCCCCCACATATAACGCGGCTTGTTTAGAACCAGCCATCATTTTCTAATCATAGTATAACTGGTGCACCGGCATATGGATATTTGTAAATTACTCTTATTGTATGATTATTTTTTTTATTAAATGGTATTCGAGCTAGTTTGGATAGTTGTTACCTATTGTATTGTATTCTATTGTTATTTTAAATATAATATTTATTTTAATTATTATTTTAATCTTATTGTGTCGTATCGTTAAATCCATTATTCTGTAACGACGAAAAGTGTCACTTTATAAAACAATGGATTTGATATGGTAGCGTTATTTCTTTGCTTTTTTCTATTCATCTCGCCCTCTTTATTATTAAATAATTATATTTTAATTCTTCATTCAACTTTTTTATACAATAATTTTACATCGTACCCTATTTTTTCTTAGTAATATTGCAAGTTTATTTTTCACAATGCTAGAGCGTGACATCATGAAATGACATCAAACAATACAATACAGTCTATTCAAACATTGTATTCATCAAACAATACAATCTATTCAAACATTATATTCATCAAACAACAGTGGCGAAGCAAGAAATTTCTCCAAAGGTGTTCAAACTTGAAATAAGTAAAAAAAAATCCCAACAAAGGGTGTTCAATGATATTATATACCTCCAAATCTTATTATTTTACCTATATATATATATAGTGTAATTTTTCGATGAAGGATGGTGAGCTGACCACCCTTAACTAAGTGTAGCTTCGCCCCTGTCAAACAATATAATACAAATACAGTACAATATAATACGATACATTATGAAACGACATATAATAACAACCCAAACAAGGTGTTAGGTAAATAATGGATAATACTATTAATCAAAACTTGAACATATGAGAAAAAATTGTTTAGTATTTTCGTAACCGTAAAAATTTAAACTTAGACTATTTTTAATTTATTTTATTTAAGCACTAGACCACAACCTTTGATGCATTTATTGTTGATCATATTATGAAATTAATGTTGTGACCAATTTGTTAACATAAAAAATTTAGGTAAGTGGATCCTTCAATTTAATGCATATGCATTGAAATAGATAATTAGGTGTATACATGATTATGAGATAGCTACCACATCTACTTTTAGCATTTTAGGAGCCTCAATTTAAGTCCAAATTTGAAATGTAACAGTAAAATAATTAATGTCATATTGACATATTAAGTAATTATTATTGATTTTTATTTTATTTTTTTGGTTCAAATTATTGATTTTTATTTTATTTGTTCTACTTGCTAGCTTTGCTTTTTACATTTCTAATATTCAGAATTTCACTGTTATCCTCGTACGCATCCCTTTATTATACAAAATTCCGGTTTACTACAAATTAAACCGGAAAGATTCATTTTCAATTTGAGATTATAAGTGACGGTTTAATTAACATTACAAATTTTACAAAAATAAAAATTATGAAAATTTTCAAGATTTGTCTTTTTCTTTACATAATTTATTAAGGTTTTTATTGACATTCGCCTTTTCCGCTGATTTTTTTTTTAATTACATGTCTCATCTTCCTCTTAGGGTGTGTTTGGTACGAAGAAAAATATTTTTCGAAAAATGTTTTCTAATTTTCCCATGTTTGGTTGGCTTAAAGGTTTTGGAAAATATTTTTCTCATCAACTCATTTTCCTTCAATTGGAGGAAAATATTTTCTATATCAAAAGGAGGGAAAACATTTTCCAAAACTCCTTCTCAACCTTCCCCACCTTATTCCTTACCCTCACCAACCCACCCACCCCTCCCCATCCNCCCCCCCCCCCCAAGAATTTTTTTTAAAATATATTTTCATCTTTCAGTTTACAAGTTCAATTTTACAAGTTCCAAAGTTATGAGTTCGGAGGTTTATGTGTTTCAAAGTTTACGGGTTCGAAAGTTTTGCGGTTCATAAGTTTATGAAATTTGTGGGTTAGGAAAGTTGTTGGTTCGAAAGTTTATGGCTTCATGTTTATTGTATCAAAATTATTTATGAATACTCTTGAGAAAATATTTTCCTTGACTTGTGTACCAAACACCGGAAAATAAATAAAATTACTACTTATTTTCCAAGAAAATATTTTCTTCGAAGACATATTCCACGAAAAATATTTTCGGTCATACCAAATACACCCTTAATTTGCTTGTTTTTTATGGGAAGATGATGAGTAGCTGCAACAATTGAATGGATATGAATATTTATTTGAAATCAAGAGAATCTCAAACACAAGAAAACAAAAAGATCTCCAATGAAAGTATGGTATCAACAGTTGTACTATAATATAAAATACTAAGGCATATTTTATATGAAAGCATATATAATAAAGTATTTTTCTTATGATTAGTTCCATAATGATGTTTTTGGCTCATTCACTTCACGTAAAGTCTTGACCTTTTTCGTGGACTTTTTGACAACTTGGTTGCAAAATCTTACATTTACTATTTATGACAGCTTTTTCAAGCGTTATTATCATACCAAAATAAAAGTGAAAAAGACACTTTTCTCTAAAAATCAACCAAACAAAATGGATTTTTAGACTAATTTCCAAATGATAGTAGCTTTAGTTGTAGGTCCAGTTGAATCAGGACCATCTAATTGCCTATATAATCTCAAAGAGGGATTTATGACCACATACAACAAAGGGACCCTTATTCCAATCAATTTGACACTTCCTTCCCAAGATATTATGAAACGACTAACCATAACATTATTTCTTATGCCCCGGTGTATTTATGTTATTTTTTTCTTCTAAAAAAGATCTCTTCCGAATCTCGCATTAGGACTCAACTAATTTGGATTCATGTTGCATAAGTCCCATTAAAAGGAAAGTACTTGTTGCTATCATTCTTAGGGCTCGAACCTGAAACTTTAGTTAAGGCCAAAGAGATAATGTCTATCTCACCATGACCTTTCGTGATGTAATTTGTTAAGATGAAACCTCATACTAATTTGAAAGAAGATGAAGTGGAAACGAAGAAGAGAAGGGGATTTAATTTCATCTTGTATAGAAATAAAGAAGAACGTTTTCAGACAAAGAAATGAGGCTTCGAAGTTTTCCAGATAAAAGCCATGTTTCTCTTTGTTATAATTGATTCATTCAATTACACACGTGGAAGCATCTCAACCTTTGTAGCAATTTAATATGAGCCATTGATATGGCAAATCCAGTTGTACAAAAGGAGGTTATTGATGCACATGTGAGCACATGTTAGGGAATAAAATTAGTTTTTCTGTTATAACATTAGGGAATAGGAATTGATCAAGTGTACAACATCATTTTATTTTTATTTTTATTTTAGCTAAATTACTTGTATAAAGAGATGCAAATATGAACAATCAGAGAAAAAGTTCTACAACTTTATTGCTCAATTCTTTCATGGTATCAGAGCTAGCTTAGCTCGATCATTCAATCCTCTATCAAATGTAATATTTCAATTTTCATCTGATCTTCATCCATGGCTGGAACAGAAGCTTCTCCAGCTCTCACTGTCACTGGCTCGACCAGTCAAACGAAGAACCTTGATTCCAATCACCCTTATCCTTCATTCTTCAGATGCACCTGGGATGAGTCTTGTGAATGCACCTTTTGATGGCAGAGGTTTCCCAGGTTGGAGGAGATCCATTCTCATTGCTCTTTCAGCCAAGAACAAACTTGGTTTCATCGATGGCATTTGTGTAGAACCTAAGCTCGACTCAGCAGATTATCCTCTGTGGAGCAGAGCTAATGATAGGTGACTTCATGGTTGCTTAACTCACTGTCAAAGGACATAGGTGACATTGTCATCTATTCAAAAACAACAAGAAACTTATAGAACAACCTAAAACATAGGTTTGACCAATCAAATGGGGCTAAACTATATCAATTGCAAAAGGAAATTTCCGCATCAATTCAAGGAAATAACATTGTTTCAAGTTATTTCACTACACTCAAGAAACTATGGGATGAAATGGATTCACTAAGCTCTCGTCTAAATTGCTCCTATGACTGTGTGTGTGGTGGAAAGGATAAAGTGGCTAAGATCTTAGAGGATCAACGGATCCTTCAGTTCCTCATGGGCCTTAATGATGTCTATGCCCAGGCTAAAGGAAACATTCTCATGATGAGTCCATTACCTAGCATGAACTTTGCCTATTCGTTGCTTCAACAAGATGAGAATCAGAGAGAGGCTTTTGTGAATCTTGTGAGTCCTCAACTTAACTCAGATGCATCTCCATTCATGGTAGGTGCACAAGGAAAGGGTGCACAAAGGTACAACAATCAAGGACAAAGGGGACGGAATGCTTCATCAAAATTTGGAAACAATCAACAACAAAAAAACAAAGCTAAGAAGGGAAAATATAACCCCCAATGTTAGCTACACCCATAGCATGAGAACATGACATGTTAGGGCAGACTGTTATAGGCTAATTGGCTTCCCAAATGATTTTCAGTTTACCAAATCTAACAATTATCAGGCTGAAGTAAAAAGGAATGCATCAATGGGAGGACAGGACAACAATGAAGTCAACCAAAATCCTAACAAAGAAGGGACTGTGAGAAGTCAGAATCAATCCTTCAGCAGGGAACAGATTTCAGAGCTAATTAACATCATCAGACAGGTTCAAGTTGGTAATGCAGGAAATACAGGATCTGAAATCAATGCCAATGCAGTGGCTGGTACTAAACATGTTTGGCAGTTTTTAATATTAAAACTTGGATCATTGATTCAGGGGCATCTGAACACATGTATTTTGATTCAAGTTCCTTTCTCGAATTGTCTCCTCTTCCTATTCATGTTCATATTAGCTTGCCTAATTCTTTCCAACTATATGTCACACACATAGGAAGAGTTTCTATTAAAAATGACACGATTCTTGAAAGAGTCCTCTGTGTTCCATCTTTTAAGTATAACTTACTATTAGTTCAGTTATGTGTTCAGTTCAAATATTCCCTTAATTTGACCTCTAGTGGGTGTGTCTTGCAGGCCCCTTTAGTGAGTAGGGGACAAGTTTTTGGTGAAATAAGAGGAGGTTTGTACCTGTTGAATCCTGTGTCCATTAGTATAAAATCTACACTTTCTAGTAAAAATGTATTTTCAATTCCAAAAGGAAATCATTCCAGTTTTGTTTACAGTATTGTTTCTTGTTTAGGACCTATGTCTATGAGTGCAATTTCTGATGTAATCAATATCATGCTAGATTGGGCCGTTTACCTTTTGAAGTAATTGAAACTATCAATCTCATTTCTTTCCCTTCTTCTTTTGATTATGTGTGTGATGTTTGTCATCAAGCTAAACAGACAGACTCCATTTTCCTATAAGCCAAATCAAGACAAATAGAATATTTTATCTCATACACATTGATACTTGGGGACCTTTCAAGTCTAACGTCTATAATGGTTATAAGAATTTTCTAACTGTTGTAGATGAGTTTAGTGGATGAACATGGACCTTCCAGCTAAGTTCAAAAGCAAATGTATTCACAATTCTGAAATCATTCTTTGCCATGACAGAATGACAGTTTAACATTAAGGTCAAGAAGGTGAGATTTGATAATGCTTTAGAATTGGGAAGAGGATCACAACAATCTGATTTCTTGGATTCACAAGGGATTTTACATAAGACTTCTTGTGTTGGGACACCCCAACAGAATGGTATAGCTGAGAGGAAGCACAGGAATTTACTAGAGGTTGCAAGGGGTTTGTTTTTTCAATCCAAAGTTCCTACACAATACTGGGGTGAGTGCATTTTAACTGCAACTTACTTGATTAACAGGTTCCCTTCCAGAGTACTTAAAGGACATACCCCCTATCAAATCCTGTTTGGCAAACCACCAGTGTATGACAATCTCAAGGTTTTTGGATGTTTGTGTTATGCTTCCACTTTAACTCACAACAGAAGCAAATTTGATCCTAGAGCACATGCATGTGCCTTCCTGGGATATTCACAACATCAAAAAGGGTACAAGCTTTTGGATTTGAAGACAGGAACTGTCTTTGTGTCTAGAAAGGTGAAGTTCTATGAGAATCATTTTCCTTTTATCACCACACCTACATCACAAAGTCATTATGTGTTTCCTCCAATTGCACCTCTCCCAGACACCACAATACTTGATTTTATGTCTTCATCTCCTTCCTCTTCTTCATCATCTCCTTCACCTTGCCCTAGTCCTAATAACACTGCTCCTCCAGATACAAGCCCCATCACTTTTCCCTATCCTAGGTCACTTGATTTCTCTTCTCCATCTCCTGCTCCTCTTTCACCTAATGATCCCAGTCCTATAACATCTTCAACCCCAAAACCTAATCTTTCTTCTCCCTTACCTGCTCTTAGTTCAAGCATCACCATCCCTATACCTCCCCCACCTATCAGAAAATCTGAAAGAATTTCTCAACATCCTAGTTGTATAAATGATTATGTATGCAATAGTGTCTTTCTTTCTGACATTACTTCCTCTTGTTTCAATCATGCCTCTCAACCCACTTCCTTATCTTTTGGAGCTTTGTCACTCAATAATCATAATATTCTAAAGCCAGTCTGTTCTGTTTCATAACCTCACAGTTATGCCCAAGCTTCTCAGGATGCAGGTTGGAGAGAACCTATGGAGGCAGAGCTAGCAGCTCTTAAACTTAACAATACCTGGGATATTGTAGATTTTCCACAAGGAAAGAAAGTTTTACCTTGTAAGTGGGTTTACAAGGTAAAGCACAAATCATATGGATCTATTGAAAGATTAAAGGCACGATTGGTGGTAAGGGGGGGGGGGGGGGGGAATTCAA